>PNEQ01050932.1:15000-30325 GCA_003012365.1 Medauroidea extradentata
ATAGGGACTGTACTATTTTTCATTATCTTTCTTATATTAATCAAATGTAATCAAACAATTTTTATGCAGGCGCGAATGTTTCTGAACAAAATAGCTTACAAATATGGAGCATTTTGAAATAAATTGTATCTTAGCTGAACAAAAGATGATATTAAAGGAATATATGCTGATCGTGCACCATGTCACTTTACATCTGGATATAATTAACAAGAGACAATAATTCCATTTTTACATTTTAAAGCTTATTTTTTGGTGTACATACAATAAGAAAAATTTTACTTATTACCTCCAATACTCGAAATGCAGCCTTAAAATCTGTATTCAAAATTTTAATGGTGTAAACCAGATTGTACAAGAAAGTTGGCCATGTGAACTAAACAATTAATTTTGTAGGATACTAGCTATAACACTAGCTAGTGTTCCTTTCTTGTACACATTTGATGCTCACTTTCATGTGCAAGAAAGATGCCAGTGTGTACTGGGCTTAAGACTATGTTCCTCCTTCCCTTCCCTTCACAGTGCAAAATCTGTAATAGTTAATTTTTCATATCTACCTAAGCATCATTCTGAAGCAAAAAATATGTCAATATCCCAACTGATTAGGTATATATCACTGGGTAAATGAAAACAAATTTTACGTCTCTTCACCTCTACAATGATAGCACAGGTTAAAAATTTGTATAAGTATTTAAGTGAGGTGAAAAACACGAAGATAACCCATTGAGTCAAAGCATAATTGACAGTACATTTCAAAACTTTTTTCATTCTTTCACAGGTCCAAAAGTTAGGATTTTAAAAATCCCTGATATCTGTTAACGGGCATTTATGTATTCATCATTTTAAAACTAAAAATAAGTCTATACCTCGATGGGTTCAATAGCACTCGTGAATTTATCTAAAACACATTACAGATATTTTCACCCCCTTAGGATTAATATTTCAAAAACTACTTTATAGACGATTAAGGCGTCTCATTTAAGTGGAAACTATGACAATAGATTGTTGGGTTCAATAAATATAGAGGATGAATATATATCACAAATCAAAAACACATTTTTGGAGTCAAATTTGGAAAATATCCTAAAGTAATGTTTTGGGTTTTTACATAAAATTGTTCTTAAGCAAACATCACTTTGATATCTTGATTGGTTCAATAGCTATGGAAGAATAATCAAAAACATGTATAACATCTTTTCGTCCCCTTAAAGAATTTTGTAATGTCTTGTAGTCCTATCTTATACATTTGTGATTAATTGGTCATTGGGTTCGAGCTGTACAGTTGATTAATAAAATGCAAATTTTCTCCCGTTTTATTCATTGGAAGTCAGTTTTTGAAAAATTTTAAAACTACCTTCTGCATATTTATATATGCATTATTTTGAAGCAAGAAGCAACTCTGTATCCCAAAGGGGTTGATAGATATTGCTAATTAATCGAAAACACATTTCAGGTCTTTTCATTCATTATCTGAAAAAATCCTTCAATTGGCTAATATGCAGTTTTATGATTCACCCATTAAGTAAGTCACATCAATAGGCCGTCGGGTTTGAGCTATATATACGTATCTTAGAAAACACATTTCACCCCTTTTCATCCACTTAGGGATAGAATTTCGAAAAATTTCTTCTTAGTGCTTGCCTGAGGCCTAAAGGAAACCCACACAAAATATTTCACGTTTATAGGTTCAGCAGTTTGGGCTGCAGTTTGATATGTCAGTCAGTGAATTATTTTGTATAGAGATTTACAACCACTCATTAAAGCTAAAACATTTTGTTCTATATGCATGTTTTCGTGACACCTATATGGGAACAACAACTCAGTGTGCTGTACTACACTAAGTCTTCACGTAATATCGTGGTTAGATTTTTATAATGATGACGTTAAGCAAAAGGACTTTAAATTATGAGTCACTTTTTCATACTGGTAAGAATAAATGATGTCTAACTACTACTAGTAATTTTTTGTTCTTAATGTGCTTACCTGTGGTATTTTTCCATGTTTCACAATATTTGTAAGTGAATAGAAACATTTTTCTTTAAGTTAATTTTTCAATTACATTATTGCTCTGAAAATATGCCACTGTAACGCCCTTGACGTTATGTGGGTTCATGATCACTGCATCGATGCAGTGCTGCCACCTGATTTCGCCACCAGGCCCCAGATGGTAGGAGGGCCGGACGAGGAGATTGTCGGGTGCCATAATTACTGAAACAAAATGAAGTTACGGTGCACGTGTCTCACCCATTTTATTAACACTGTGCTGCTTCATACTTTACAACATTTGTGATGTGGTCATTGCGGAGCACACACGATTGCATGCTTGCGGCCCGAGCACATCTAATCTAGACCGACAGCTACAGGATAACTCTCCTGACATACTGCACAAGTACAACTACCATTACTGACTGCCCAACTACACCTGTCTTGGCTTAACGCTTATGAACAACTGCCTCAACTGACGGCTTAACTATTACTCCTCACGCTCACAGCGCGGGAGTGGGGTGGGCCGGCGGGCATGTTGCTGATGCCTCAATTGTTGCCCGGCAACAACTGCCCAATAACAAGCAGCGAGCTACTGGGTGTACACAAGACATTACAATTCTTTGCACCATCCAAAAAAAATTTTCAGATAATATATGAGATAAGCATATAAGATGAATCCAAACTACCGTAACAAATTACCAGGATTTTTCTGTATAAACATGTATGGCATTTGAAAATAACTTTAAGTTTAGCATCACGTATATTTACATTAAAAGGGAAAAGTGTAGTAAATCAACACTAGCACACATTCTTATTCGCCTACTGCAATCTCAGCATCCATTCGTTTAGTTGTTAAATGAAACTCACTAATAGTTTTCCTAATACACAAAAACATTAATTCGTAGGTTTCTTCAAAATATTCTCACGTTAAAGCAGCTGAAAAATGTTTCCTAATTACAAACGCAACCTAACTCGCGTTCATATTTCCGAGAAGCTTTATAATTGTTTACATGACATAATTTGTCATAGAAAATTTTATATCAGCCTAGTAGCTGCACCGCAGTTTTTTAGCTAAAAAATGTTTCAAGGTGCCCTGCTATTTAGCAATATCATTGCCTACAGGGAACAGTCATATCCATTTCACAAACGTGTTAATAGCAAGTACAAGAGTAACAAGAGAATATGCACCAAAGACACAATACAGAAGACCACGGGGTATGGAAGAAAGCTGACATGGCATAAACCATAACTTCCCGACCTGCAGACTACTAGTACTGTTATACTGTACTGTGTTTCATGTAACTTCAGTAAAATTTGACAACTACTTATGTTATAGGCAATAACTGTTAGTATTGTCACATTGCAAATAATATGTATAACAGTGCAAGACAAGTTTAGTTTAAAATGAACCTGAGATGCCCATTTCACCATTTGTACTGTAAATATTGTCTTGAGTGTGTTTTCACAAAATATAAACAGGTATTACTCATAAGTTGTTGTTAAATTTTACTTAAGATACATAAAAGGAGCCTGATTCCTATCTCATCACTTTGCTCCAAACGTAGTAGGTGGTACTGACTTTGGAAGTTTAGGAATAGTAACATGCTAGAGGTAGCCAGGTTTCATTAGTCAAGTGAACAGTACAATAAACTACCTGAGGTTAGCCTCATTGTTGTCAAAATTATGTAAGCAATTGTATGTTTTCAGTTTTTGGGCATAAGGAGATGTACTCAGATAACTTTTAAAACAACTCTGATGAACGAAGGTGTCAAGTTTCTTGTACCTTTCACGCCAACCTCTAAGTTTACGAAAATCTGTAAACAGTGTCGTAAGGTGGTTGTTGAAATCTGCAACCTGCCCTTACCTGATGAGATCCAAGAAGATCGAAACACGGGTATGTCATCCTTATCCTAACCGTAAGGCCGTCCAAGGATAAGGATGACATACCCGTGTTTCGATCTTCTTGGATCTCATCAGGTAAGGGCAGGTTGCAGATTTCAACAACCACCTTACGACACTGTTTACAGATTTTCGTAAACTTAGAGGTTGGCGTGAAAGGTACAAGAAACTTGACACCTTCGATCACATACCGCCAAGAAACACAGTTTAACTCTGATGAAATTTTTCTGTACTCAGGCCAACCTTCGTAATTGTCTCTTGACGTAAATAACTGGCAAGCTAATGAGAACTAAAAAATAAATATTATTCAACATCCAACTACCTGGATATAAGTTTATGATTATAATTTGACCTCTGTACGGTACTAATTTTAACAGATTCGTGACAAATTTCACATCATTTTCATTTTGAATATATTATTTTTATTGTTAGAATAAGGTATTACAGAAAATTATGTCTTCTTCAATATTATTTACTGCTTAGATAGGGGCAGCAGTTGGCTTATTGTCTAAAGTACTTGTTTTCCACCAAGGCAATCTGGGTTCACTTCCTTGCGGGGTCTGTCCCCAGATTGTGAGACTCGTGCTGGATAATGCAGCAGGTCGGCAGGTTTTCCTGGGGATCTCTCATTTGCCCCCCTTCCCCCTCTCCGTTCTTTCCGGCACTGATCCATACTCATATCACTCCTTACCAGCACTAATGACGTAAATGTTAAGTGCTAACAAAAATCTCTTCACTTCACTTTACTGTTTCAGATATGTTTTTACGTGTTGAAAAATATTGCTCAGCTGAA
Source organism: Medauroidea extradentata (assembly GCA_003012365.1). Lineage (NCBI taxonomy): Eukaryota > Metazoa > Arthropoda > Insecta > Phasmatodea > Phasmatidae > Medauroidea > Medauroidea extradentata. The sequence goes on from PNEQ01050932.1 coordinate 19,676, forward strand.
ATTTAAATGGAAGAAAAAATTGTGCCTTTATTCCTGGAGGAATACAGCAATATTATAGTACGATATCAGTGGTAAAAGTAAAGTAGGGAGAACAAGAATGGAAGTAATGTGGAAGAAAGATGGTGCACGACGAGATGGCACACGATAAAATAGCCAATGCATCTTGTTTCTGATGATGCTAAACGAATCAGTGACCTACTTTAAGTGAATTAGAGTATCACAGTACGAACGATGGAATAACGAAATTACATTAAAGCGAGCATTTACCATAGTTCACAAATCAACCAAGCTCACGTGTTTGCTATTTGCACTGCACCTGTTGGTAGCTTTGAGAATTGAACATAACTTAAAATTGATAAATTGTGATTGTGGTTTCCAGTGATGTCCATCAAGCTAATCGCCATTGTTGTGTGTATCTAAATAATATTAACGCAGCACATAGAATACTGATGATTTATTCTTACATGCTAGAAATCAACTGAAATTAAAACTAAAGCTGGAGACAATCGAGAGGTAGACAACATAACCCGCCATCACTGCTTGTGTGCCGCACATGGCATGGGGCTTCTTCTTTTTGCTAGCTGTAATTTTCAAAGAATTTTCACCAAGTTATTACTTGTTGCTTGCCAGTTGAATATGGCAATTACAACTTCAATACTCCAATGTTGTAATATAGTATACACAATTTATTTTTCCCTAGAATCTTTGCAAAATGGGGGTTTGACTTAGCAGCCAGTTGGATGTATTGTTGATGTGCTCTGTAGGTATCAGTTGTATTTTCTGTATGTTTTATTAACATATTTGACTCATACTCTGTTACAGTTGGTACCAGGTGGTGAAATGCCAGATACGTAGATGACAAATACTCTACCTACAATTTATTTTATCTTCTGTGAAGCCATAATATTTTGTACTGTCATAATTAATAAACGTTTTTCATTTGCATTTTATTTCTGTTTGTTTATTATGTAAATATGCACGCTGTTCAGAAACACACCAAAAGTATATCGGTAGTTTAATCATTATGGAAAATGATAAGTATGTACCTGTATTACATCTTATATCCAGTCTTAGTTGTAATAGGTAGCCACTGTTAAAAAATTTGTTTTTGTAGTTTGTATATTTCCAATAAATCAAAAATGTCTTTGAACTTAACAGCAATGTAGTTAACATATCATAGTGCTACTTAGATGCAAACTATACAGAAAAATCAGCATTAAAACTTTGCTACTATATACCAAACATAGAGGTGAAAAACTTGGGTTTGCAGTTTAATTTTTTGCTGTCTTTTGATTAGGTCATTTGATGCAGACATTGTATCCAGTTTGTCATGAAAATGAAAATCTACTATGTGTTTCTGCCTTCGGTCGTGGTCACTTTGTGTGTGAGAGAAGGCCAAGGGGGAAGGTCGGGGCCAGCCTCTTGACTAACGAGACATGCAGTCTTCGCCCGTCCTGCCCAAAGAATGAATAAGGTGAGGTGAGATGAATGTGGAGCAGCGACAGAATGAGAAAGGCAGGGGAAATGGGAGTTTGCCAAGAAAACCTACCGGTTAATGTCCACCATGTTTCCCACATTCAAAAATTCCGGAATCGAACCTACCAGGGTCGAATCCGGATCGCCTAGATGGGAGGCAAGAGGTGTGACTCCTCGACCACCACAGACCCTCTCTAAGTATGTCGTACTGAACATAATTGGTAATCTTGATAAAAGTCACTGGCAATAAGTCATAAGACTACAGGCTATGTTGATACTGCAGTACTACTCTCATGTAGTGCCGCTCTACATTGTCGTATTGCTCTTGTGTGGTATAAGCCCCTCTACCAGTTGATGTGTTTACGACTGTGTGTATGAAGAATTGCCCTAAATACCAGGCATCACCTCTTCACCGCTGACATTTTGTGTGTGTTTTTAATGGAAAATGAATTTGCTTGTCACTTGCACAAAGAGCACCTTTTAAGTTTAAAGTGACGTACAGTACTGGGTAAGATGACCTCATCAAATGGACAAGTCACATTACAACGAAAAAATTGTGTGCCATTAAAAAATGGTAATGCTAACTTTTTTGCATATAGTTTTAACGTATTTTTTAACCTCTTTGATGCATATAAATTTTAGTTTCCTTTTTCCTTAACATTGTTGTGTGGAATATTTTTGTGCAATTTAATTTTATTATTGCCTTAAGATGAATATTCCTGTTGATAGTATTCTTCTCAGATATTGAGATGTAGGTTATGTGTTAATCTTGGTGGTGCAGCTGTAACTTCAACAAAAAATAAATATGAACTATAGGTACAAAAACTTGATGTGGACCAATCTGCATCTCCTTCCTACTGTAGCCCGTCGTGCACACCAAGCAAACTTACACGGAATGGTATGCGGTGGTAGTACTGCCCCCCGCATGTGGGAACACTCCCTATGTGTGCTTCTACGAGGCAGCGGCATCCAGACGCTGCCAACATCATATCTTGTGACGTCAGTATGTGAATCAGTCCGTGCATGTAAACACCCAATGCATAGGCGCTGAGTGCTCCGGTCACCAAAAAACACGCTATGAACACCTTAGTAAACAGTGCTCCTTTCCATGCTTACAAGCGAATGACAGTAATTACTGCCAAGGTACGCATTAATTGAAGGCCAGTGGTAACCTAGTTTTATGTTAATAGTGTCTTAAGTGGAAAATTTCGTTTTTAACCTAAAATGTCGCAGAAACACTCTTGTGCCAGGCAGAGATAGTGGACTCAAACCACTCAGCCAACTTTGCCACGCATTCTCTGTTACATTATTATTTATTAATTTTACGAAACCCATTAATGTTAAATGTAGTTCAGTATTTTTCTTTATTTGTTCTTTAATGTGACGGTTACTCCAGATCTATCATAAACATTTTTAGAATACCTTTTCGAACATTAATCACAATCAGCAAGGATTGGCATTTAAAAGTGTTTCGGGCTCCTTTGCGTGATGGGGGGTAGCACTGCAAACACTCGTCATTAGGCGGTTCGCGGATGTAGCATTTTTTTTTCCTAATAAGCACAGTGAATGTGTGTTGCTTATTGTCTTGCCGCTTCAGCTTTAAGGGCGCGGGACTCTGCAACCCGGGCATCCCTCAGCTACTACCGCTTATTTACGCAAGGGTGTCGAGGTGCCCAATACCCCTGGCGAGTGTGTATTGCTGTGCATCGGGCGTGGGGAATGCTTAGATTCCCCTGCATAAGACTCAACGCTGAGCAGGAGGGAAAAGAACAGAAAGCCTTGGCCATTGGCCACATGATCCTGAGATGAAGCAGTGCTCCTGAGTGTTTGTTCTCCGTAACGAACTGGCGCCATCAGGTAAGATACTCTTCGTACACCACTGTCGCGTGAGGCACGTAACACAAACTTCACCACAGATATTCGGGCCTATTTACCTCTCCGCAACACCCACTCGCGTCAATTTGGCGCCCAATGTGGGACGTGCATAAGGATTAAATTGTCACCCGACTTTGTGATATTACTTAGGATGACTTAGGTGCATCAAGACATTCGTAAAATGTGCAATACGGGAACGGGCTTCCAGCACTCCAAAAGCCACATGGACTCTATTGTGAGGGATGGGACAGTGAGTACGCGAAGTCAGCCATCTTACATCAACATTCCAATGCTCTCCTCCCTTCCATCCAGGTGGTGGCAACCAGCATGTTCCAAGGACAGCCTTCCCCTCCACAGGCTATCGATCGCTGGGGCTAGCTCCTCCAACGCCACATGAAGTTAAGGAATTAAGTTGAGGTACAAGGCTACCAATTGTAGTCAAGTTTCCGACAAATTCACCAAGATTATTGAGTGTTATGCTGCTCACGTAAAATGTAAATTGTTTAGAAATAAGTGTGGAGTGCAGGAATCAAGATCTGAAAACGTAACTCCGGTTCAGTGTGGAAAAGATGCATGATACCTAGGCCGAACATCTGCAAGCAGCCGCAGCCATTTTCATGTTTTGGTGTCGGGTCAATACTGCGACAGGCCAGTCATCTGCTGCAGCCCTGCTGGGATGCAACCTAAAGCTGCCAGGTAAGTACTACTGTGCTATGACGGACGAAGAGCAGCTGGAAAATCCTACGTTGAGAGCGGCAAAGATGCAAGAAGGTATATGCCGCCTTGTGGGAGAATCAGCAGTGTTATGCACAATAATGGCTTAAGTTCATGGAAAGGCCACCTAAACACCTCGAGAAAGAGCAGTGTGCTTATGCAAGGACACATCCTCTCTCTGTGGGCAAGCAGAACTTCTGCGCAGGCTTCGCCACAAAATGGAGAGGACCTTATAGGGAGGGTCTCCAAGGTACACCATGACAACCTACAGAAAGTGACAGTTGGAGATGCAAACATGCCAGGTGCCACTGCACTTCTCGATTAAAATTCACAAGACAGTGCAACCTGTCGTGCTTTGTACAGGAGACGACACCCCCACTTGGTGTATAAGGCGTCTGTTCACGAACCGGACCAAGCTGCCTGTGGCAATGGACATCGACCGGCATGGGGAGACAGTCGATGCCAGCGAGGAAGAGCCTGGCAGTCTCACCAGATCCGACAAGCAACCAAGGAGTCACGGCGCAGCTATACAAATCCGCCGCCAGAATTGTACGTGCCCCGATGCCCAGCATCAAAATGCTACATGCCATCGTAGACAGAGGCCGCACCCACGGTATGTCACTGGGGGTGCCGGTAACGACACCACCTGTTCATGTCCAGCCTCAAGGAAGGACCAGCAATGCTTCTTTTCAGTTGCCACAAGGTAGTTGCGACCAGCAGACACCCTCCGGCCAGATGTAGGCCACAAGACTGTACAACAGTGGTGCCCGCTCGACACCAGCGTTGCACGAGGTGGGAGACCAGGTGCACACACTGACCGTAGCTTCCATAGCCATCCAAGAACCAACTCCACGGCCGCCTTTGGACCATAGGGATCCCCATCGGGATGGGGGAGGCCGACCACCTCCCTATCAATCGTGTCCAGGTTGCAAGGTGCACCCTGGGGGCTCCACCTTCCCTGACGCCCTTCATCCTAGACAAAAGCGGCAGTGGCGCCACACAGACATCGGCCACCGCATACAGAGAGGTACCAACTCAGAATGCGGCCAGTGAGTCAACAGAATTTCCTCTGCTGCAACTAAGGTGGTGGCGGCAGCGTGGTGCACAGATGGTTTCCGAGGCTGGGACATTTGACGCTGACCATTCCATATCCCCTTCCTACTGCAGTCCGGCGTGCGCATAAATCCAACTCATATGGAATGGGCTGGAGTGGCAGTACAGCCGCTGCATACAGTAACGTACCCCTATGCATGCTACTACGAGGCAGTGATGTCCATATGCCCACCACATATCGTCTGACGTAAGTATGTAAATCAGTCCATATAAACACCCTTTTCCATGCTTACAGACGAATTACTGGAATGTGGGTTACACTGCCAGGGGTAACCTTGTTTTATGTTAATTGTGACTCAAGTGGAAAATTTCGTGTTTAACATAGTCTCGCTGAAAAATAATGTGCCAGCAGGCTTATTATGTACCACCGCCGCAAAGTTGCTTCGTGCGCAAAACCTGCTAACATTGAGTTTGCTTCGAAAGTGATTATTTACAACCAAGTTGCATTCGCGCTCGCGAGCTCGGACGCAAAGACGAAGAAGAAGAAAACTGGCGTAAATTTGCGTGGCTATGGGAGGCTGCACAAAGTAACAAAATCTTTGCATCACTCGTCTAAATAATTAATTAAACAATGTCTTTAATAAAATCATGATCGTAGAATGATTTTGCAATACCCAAAACTGTTTAAAATTGGTTTTCTTTGTCGAAATTCACTTCCATAACAAGTTTGTATATTCTGAAATGACAGAGGCGGAACCATAACCTAATTCTGTAGTTTTGTTTTCATCAAAGGCTAATGAATGGGTAACCCCACGCTCAGCTGCAGTATTTATTTTTTGGTTCTGTGTTTTATGTAAGGGAGAGTAGCAAAACAGTGTATACTTGTGAAAAGTACGCAAATACTGGAATGTGCAACCCATTTGCAATGAACAGTATCAATTTTCAAATGCTACTTCACATCAGCAGAGGGTCGTGATTTTTATTTTTGTCATAAATTGTTTGTATTAGATGTTAGCTATAAATGTTTTAAGTAAATGAATAATTTAGGAAAACGTCGGTGTTACGTAATAGGCAGAAACTACTTTTCATATTTTCATGAATTGATATTTCGTACCTCTTTTGAACCTTGCAAAAAGCCACATGATTGCTATGTCAGAGTATTTTGTAGGTTACGTATCTGTAATGAGCCTACATGAAAATAATCACCGATGTTAACAGAACTACAGTAAGCCTACAATGATATCATATTCCAGTCTATAAGATGTGCGCAATTTTTATTTTACGGTATTTGCTCTCGTGTAAAATTGTTTGCAAGAACCTATTCTGTGAAATATATTAGTTGTTTCATATTTATCTACATGTTAGATAATACATGTTGCTCATTTGAAATGACTATCAACACAGCAAAATGGCTTCAATGTTGGAATATGCAGCGGCAGAGTGGTGTATGTACGTTGCAGCTGAGGTGCAGGAACTGGCCAAAGTACAAAGAAGGGTGCCGAGATGGGAGAAGGTGGAAAAGGGAAGGGGCATGTTGGAAGGAGTAAGGTAGTTAATTGGTAGGCCATCTGTATTGAAGGAAATGAGATGGAGTGAAGGACAGGGGGAGAGTTAAAACATTGGTAAAAACTGTAGGCCTATAGTGAGGATTGGGAGGGTTTCACTGCCAGCTAAGGGAAAATATAGTGGAAGAGGAAACACAAGTGAGAAGATTCAAAGGGCGTGGTGGGGAACGGAGCGGTGGAGACAGTCTATGCTTGTGACGTCGGCCGTATTTTGTATGATCACTTGGAGATTGTGTAGGGAGTTGGAAGGGTAGGGCATGTTGGTGTAGATGGGTATGAAAGAGTCATCTCGCCACAGGGTGACAGATAAATTGCGAGTTTATTAAGCACAGGGGGAGGGGCGTTACCTTGAAAACACTTTTGTGCTTAATTTTTCTGCCTTTTACTGTATATGACAGGAAATTAAGTTTTCTGTTCGACTTGATATAGGCCAATTGTCCGTACATCAAATTTCAAAGTAAGTAAACTACAATTTTCTTTCTACGACTCATTTTCATCACTGTAGAAACATTTTCTATTAATAAACTTTACCTGTAAAACCAATAGTTTAGACCCTACACGATGAGTAGCTACTCTTGATATTTACCCATTACTTGCTACAGTATTTATATCTTGCTATCACTACTGCAACTAGCTGCATGACGGACAAAATATTAAGAAATTCTACGGAGACCTCTCTTAAATATATGTTCGACACGAGTTCATTTGTTACTAAATTCCGCTGATTTGCCGTGTTCGCAACACTAAAAAATCTTTAATAACTACGCTAAAGTATTCCATTTCTATCATAATTTTATATGTTATCAAATTGACAAGACACAAGCAAACCGTCCTGCGAGTCATATTCGGCTGCATCGATGGCTAATGCGTGGCAAACAGAATGAAATGCATAAAACATATTCCGTATAATAAGACCTTTAGTTAATGCAGGCATATAATAACGAGAATTTAATCGCCTACACGAATTATTCAACTTATACGTATTTTGGAAATACGTTTTTCTACTTTGCTCGTGGTTTAAATTTACAATCAGCTGATTATTCGGCCACAATAAAATATGCACCATAGAACTTACAGCATAGATAACAACTAGAGAGCTGATTGCCTATCCCTCTACATGCTGTGAAGTGATTCCTAGATCTAATTATTTTTATTTATTTATTTTATGTTCACTTCGTTGATCCCTCTACCTGTCTTTCAAACAGGGATATGAAGCATGTCAATAATACATTATCACAAATTACAAAGTGACACATTCTTACACATTATAAAGTGATACATTCCAATACATGAGATGGGCACCGAGCGAAACAAGTTTCATAATTATTACTACATAGCTGCGAACATATTGTATTTAAATATCACTCACATTTAAAGAAGCATATGCAGAATGATTCGCTGTCGCATATTACCAGCAGCAGGAGTAACTTGTTGACTGGCTGGCTGAGTGCAGAGCTAGTAACGGCGTGACTGCGGTGGCAGATGATGGTGCTACGCCGTTTCTGCTGTCTGGGATGCCGGGCCATCCTGGCAGGAGGTGCACCCAGGGCGCACATCGTGGCCTGGACGCGCCGACTGGCAGGGATGGAGGGCTTCCCCGAACCCGCAGATGATCCTAGGTAGCCTCCCGGCCTTCCCCTTGTGCAGAACTGGTGTTGGGCTGACAACCATGTCGTACTAACTGGCAGCCTGCGAGAGGCCGGAAGGCGATTGGCTGTCGTCCTCGCCCAGTGGCAACTGGGTAGAGGCCTTGCTGGTCTTTCCTTGGGGCCTGTCATGAACAAGCGGTCCTGTTACCACCATCCACAGTGCAGCACCATCGTTGCGGGGTCGTGTCGCATCTGCAGGTGGCATTTCGATGTCTGGTGTCGAGGCTCATACGACTCCGTCGGCTGGTAGTGGTTGCCGCGCAGTGACTCCTTTGTTGCTCCTTAGTCCTAGGGAGCACGTCGGCCCTTCTTCACTGGTGTCGATGGTCTCTCTGTGTCAGCCACCCTCTATTGCCACAGTCAGCGGTGTCCAGTTCAAGAAGAGGCGTCTTATGCATCCAGTGGGGGTAATATCTCCTGCGGGGTGTCGGTGGCGCTGTACCCTGCAGGTCTGGTATGGGCGGTGTGGTGGTGCAGGGCATCCCGACGTCTCCGCCATGTGCAGCTCGCAGGTCATCTCTATGTATTTTGTGGCATCTGACAAGGTAGGTGGTTCTTCCACAAGCTCGCACTACCGAGTGGAGTCCACTCCACTTTGCTGAGAAGCCTGCGCAGTAGTTCCACTTGCCTGCCGAGAGAGGGTGTGCTTTGATGTACACGCTCTGCCCTGGCTGAAGCTGTTTGGGGGGGGGGGTTCCCATGGTTTTGAGCCACTTTTGCACGTAGCGCTGTTGATTGACTGCATCGCCGTGTCTCTGTTCTCACGTCAGGGCTTACAAGCTTTTCGTCGTTGACTGCTGTGTAATGGTATTCCTCTGGGAGACTCAGGTTACACCCCAGTAGGGCCACTGCAGGTGATTGTCCATTCGCCACGTTCACTCGACACCTGAGTGTGAATAGGGCTGCAGGCAGGTGTTCGGCCCATGTCTTGTGATTCTTCCCCACACGTAGGCAGAGCTGCATCATCAGGTTTGGTTCCGATGCTCTGTGGGGTTAAAACACTGGTGGTACACTGGTGTGGTGTGGTGATAGACGCCCCATTTTCACATGTGTCCCGTCACTTCTTCCCGATAAACTGAGATCCATTGTTGGTGAGTAGCACCCTGGGGTAGCCCTATCTCGCGTAAATTTCAGTATCAAATGTGCACACGAGGTTTTTGACACGTGTGTTGGGGACAGTGTACGCTTCCATCCACCTGGAGAACATGTCCGTCACAAAAAGGATGAAGCATTTGCCATTCGTGGAACATGGGTAGGGGCCCGTAATGAACAGTTTTAAAGGGGTGCTCCGGCAGGCATGGCTGCTGCTGTTGCTCCCCATCGGCCCTTCATGACTTGTACTTATTGCATGTTTCGCAGCCACTTACTTATCGTTGCACTTCTCGGGTCATCCCTGGCTAGTAAAACAGGTGGTTGATATTGCGGACTTAGTGTACTTAGCACCAACTGGCGATTCCTTTCTGCGCCGGTGACCTCATCCGTCTGAGCACAGGAAGCAACCGCCCAAACACAAAAGATACCTAAAAGACAATGTGCGAAGGCCCATAACACTTGTAAAATTATGGCCTAAAGAATAAAGTCCAAAATTTACTTTGTGGGAAAGTTTCTGTGAATTTAGCTTGCTTGAGATTTCACTATGTTTTAAATTATGTTACATAGAAGAGCATTTACAATATGAAAGTAGTTTAAATAACTAACTGGACATACAAAACACTGCAGACTCTAATTGATGGCTGAATTAAATAATCACAATTGCAAAATAAACAAAAGAATTAGGCGGCAAGGTTGGCTGCATGGTCGAGTACAACTTCCCTGCGAGGCACAAGGGTGTTTCTGCCAATTTATAGGTTAGTTATGACGCGAGCGGGGGTTGGTGATTAGATAGTGAATTGCCCGGTGCGCCAGCCCGTTATTGGAGAACGGGCACTCAGTCGGTAGATTCTTCTCTCGCAGGGCTGCGTGGTCGACGGCCGTGGCGTTACTTACGTGATCACCCCACTCGACGTCTGATTGGTTGTTGCGCAGAGGAATCTTATGGCGTTCCTCACGCCCGTAGCACATAAGAAAGCACTAAAAGAGAATTACACCCTACGCAATGCACTGAGGAGTGTGGGTTAGCGGGTCCCACGCCCTTAAAGCCGTGAAGCGGCAAGCCAATAAAGTACGCACCTTAATGAATGACGTATTTATTGCATATAGCACCGTACTCCACTATACAGCAACTCGTGGCGGCGCGCGAAGCGGATCCGGTCCTGGCCCGACCGGTGGGCGAAGCTGTTAGAAAAAATCACCACGTGGGTGTAAAACGATTTTTATTA
>PNEQ01050934.1:0-17726 GCA_003012365.1 Medauroidea extradentata
ACGAAATGACGTGGCGGCTCTTTTGATACGGGCGAACTTCGCCGCTTATTGGCTGCCCGAGGTTGTTGATACCAGCCCCGTGTATGTTTGGATCCTGCATGTTACTACAGGTTTACTATTGGCCTGGCTGCCGGCTAGCTGGGCAGCTGCCTTACGCTGATTGGCAGTAGGCGTTTCCGCCATCTTGCTGGCCAGGGAAACCATTTTGCTGGCGTGTGTGACCGAGTTCGCCGTCCTGCCGGCTATTTCATTTCTGTATTCCTAAATATTCTGTGCCTATACTTAAAAACAATTCGATGAGTTTCCTAAACCACCGCGTGTGTAGTAGCGTTCTTTTTTCTTCGTTAGCCATCGTGAAAGCTATGAATACGAACACGTGCATCCGCCATTAGAAGAACTACTTGAACGGACATGTTTCGTCGCTTCCACTCAACTCGTTTCTTTGTTTCAATAGCTGCCGTGGTTTAATTTACCAAGTCTATATATAGAGGCAATGATTTTTGGTGAATAGAATTACGCAACATTTTGTATCAATGCCTCACGTTCACGTCTGCAGCTCTGGTTCGTAGTTATTGGTAGCGTGCTGTTGTAAAACAATTATTTTAGTAGGTTTTACTTATTATTCATAGTTGTTGGGTGGCTGTAGCCAGAGGTAGGCACTTTATAATGAAACTATTTAAGTGGTTAAGTTAAGGGTGAGGGTTACGGTTAAATGAAATATATATTAATATAATTACTTTGGCTTTACTCTACACAAGTTAGTTACAAAATACTACTTGGTTGTACTACATAATTTAGGTTGGAGGGGAGCGGCTGTTTAACTAATGATTTGTTCTACTCTATGATGGGTGACCCTTTGGACACCTTAGACCTCACCGTTAGCATGTTGCCGGAGGCTGATGATGATTGTGACGGCTATCGACGGACGACGTCACGTCGTGGGTCTCGACCCAGGACCATCCTGGAGAGGTGGTGACGGCTGGAAGGCTTGAAGGAGACAGACCTCGATTCCCCCGATACATTACGTTATATTGTCACACTTCACAGCCGGTGGGGAGAATCACTGAGGCCCTTGTCTTGTGCAACCCCTGACCTGATTGCACTGCCGTCGTCGCTAGCCCGTCCTCCAGGTGAGGCTCTTGCTAATCATAACAGTGCATTCGTGTAGAGGCGTCACTCATTTGACTGTACCAATGAGAATAACGTCACTGTGACACCACTCGTCTGCGATTTGCGGGTACATCACAAATGTGTTTAGAGTTGAAATCAGCCAAACACTGACCATGAATCAGTATATAGTAAGGAATAAATGTGGTTGGCAGAAATAAATATAGTATAAGCAAATAAAATAGTTTACGCAAACTAGTGTTCGTATGTTTAACAGGAACAAATATTTTCGGCAAAATCAAATGCACGCTGTGTTAAGAATGACGCCTAACGAAAAGGGGCCGTTGTGGCCGAATGTTCAGACCACTTGCCTCCCACCAAGGCGACCAGGGTTCGATTCCCGGCGGGCTCAGTCCCCGAATTTTCGCGTGTGGGAATCGTGCAGGACGATTACGTTGGCCGGTGGGTTTTCTCGGGGATCTCCCGTTCCCCCCGTCATTTCACTCCAGCGCTGCTCCCCTTTCCAGCGGTGAAGACCTCGGTGTTAAGCGCTGACCAAAATCTCTCTCTCACACAATCTAACGAAAAAGTTAAGGAAACCAACATGATATAAGTTTTTTTTGCAAATGAATGAAATCAACAAAAATGTACTATCGAAGCAAATAAATTCCGTTAGTAACTTCGCCGTTACAATTGTTAACATAACAGTAATTTATTTCCTACAGCAAAGTTAATATCTAGCTTATTTATTTGTTTGTTTGAACAATATATTTTCTCAGTGTGAGACGAATTTACGAATATCTTGACTATACAGCATTACGATTAGGTGTGTAAGACACCATTCAAAGTGTTCAGGAATGGAGTTAAGCCCATGGCAGCTCCGTTGATACAGTTTGTTGACGAACATCGTAAGTACTCAGAAAGTCGCTTTTAATCGTGACTTCAAGAAGGACTTGCATAACAGGACGGTTTTACCATATCCCGGCAGTGCATTCACGGAGTCTTGGAGGATTCCGAGCGAAGTCCTGCAGATTCTACGTCTGGTGTAAGATTTCGTCACGTCCACATACGAAATCCCCCCCCCCCTCCTAACTTCAGGGCTGTCATGGCTGGGGGAATAATATGGCCGCCATAAAATATATTGGCAAATTAGATAGCTTTGTCAAATCGAGAAGGTTAAGGGGAAGTGTTAGTAGACCTGACGAATTCGTAGACCAGACTGTTTCCCGACCTGCGACTTGGGTTTGATGAGCATCCTGGCGGAGTGGAAGCGGCGTCGGCGACAGCGAGATGGAGAGGCAACTGTGACGTCAAGGTACGTCGAGGAAGTGTGGACTGGTTGACGACATTCGGCTGGAGGCCTATTGTAAACTAGTGTCAGTACCCAGTCGAGTACATGTGGACAGGGCGAAGAGAGATTTGTTGAACTCTTGAGGAGAGTAACTAATGAATATTTTAAGACTGTACTTAGTAGTGACTGAGAGTGTTTCACGCAGACACATTCACACACACTTACCCACACACATCTGAATACAGTGAGAAACTATGTAGATACAGACCTTAGTGCAGAATAGTGGGTAGCCTGAAGTAACAGAGAACCTTGAAATCAGATACATTATTTTATTTAAATGAAAATTAATACTTCATTTCCTTAATGTCTTTCCAGAAAGAAAAATCATAACTTTATATTTGTATGAAACAGTATTTGTTTTGTAGACGTTACTGGGGAGTACATTATCCTGTTGCAAATATATATATATAGCTCGGCCCGTTTTACCATAGTGGCATTTCAAAGTAAATATTTGCATTAAATTTTTCCTCGAGTTAAAACAGTTCACTACTTTATGTCGCTTTTCTTGCAACCCCCTCCCCTTCCCGAAACTATCCATAACCCACCCTCCTCCTCCTTTAATGTTTGACATACAATTACGAAAACACCCAGTGTATTCATGTGCGATTGTCATAGCGTAATAGGCTATTACTAGACCTACTAAAAACGAACCGATACTGTATTGAACTTCTAAGTATTTCAAAACTGCCACTTATATGTTCTCGTAAGTCGCTAAAAGCCAAGAGCATATAGGTAGCTGTACAGCGAACACTTAATTATTATTATTCAATCAACTTCAATAGGTAGGGGCAACGGTGGCCTAATTGTCATACCATTCACTGGCGGGTTCAGTCCACTGATTTTCAAATTTGAGAATCGTACCGGACGATGACATTTGTCTTCAGGTTTTCTAGGGGATCTCTCGATTCCCCTGCTCTATCATTCCAGCACTGCTCCATAGTCATCTCATGTCACCCCTTACCATCCAACCAACTTCGTGAAAAAATGAGTGTACATAAAGTAGACTACGTCGGTTAACGTGAAACCCGAATTGTGGAAATTTGTATATTATGATAATGAAGTATCGAAGCTAAAGAATGTTCGGCGCGTTAGCATATCGTGAGTTACACAGCAGTTCGCCGAGAAGGGAAAAAATTATTATGCGTTAGTTCAGAAATGAGACAAAATGGTGGAGGCAGCTCGCTACCATGAAGATGTAAATGCTAGCAATAACATCCAAACTGTTATATTGTTCATCTTCACACACGCACAAGCAGAAGATCCGGGAGGGGGGGTGAGAGGGACTGGCAATCCAAGTTTCTCATAAAGTCCTCTTTGATGTCCGTCCACTGTTTTTAAGTGACGCCGGGCTATGCTAATGTTTCACGTTTTGTAAGTCAGGAGAGAGGAGGAGCGGACTTAAAAACGTGTAGGTTACGACGTTTCTCAAATTTTAATGTCTTTGTCCGGGCCGGAACATCCCGCCTCTTTCTGTAACTCGCCCGTGCATATGTACAAAGGCGCAAGCCTGAGCACAAAGATGTTTAAATTATGTTTATCGCGCAGTGGAATCGTGGTGTCTCCTTACCGTCATCCACCGGCAGGGCTGCCCAAGTTTGCCGCGGCGCGGAGTGGATGTCGACCAAGTTCCTGAGTCGAATAAGACTATACAGTCTTGTCCAAAAATAAAAGCATAATAAGCACACCGTGCACATCCTCTGCCGTATTGGAGACGAAAATGTAAGTGGCGAAAAGTTGTACGACGACATTTTACATGAACAATGTGGCAATAATAACACAGTAGTTGGTCCCCTCTTGCGCTTCACATATCTTACATATCTTACTACCACAGAATATTTAGGAATACAGAAGTGAAATAGCCGGTAGGCCAGCGAACTCAGACACACACGCCAGCAAAATGGCTTCCCTGGCCAGCAACATGGCGGAGACACCTTCTGCCAATCAGCGTAAGGCAGCTGCTGTAATAATCGGCAGCCAGGCCAATAGGAAACCTGCCGTAACATGCAGGAGCCAAACATACACGGGGCTGGCATCAACGGTCTGGGGCAGCCAATAAGCGGCGAAGTTCGCCAACATCAAACGAGCCGCCACGTCATTTCGTGTCTGTATTACTATTTAGTCTGTGCTACTACTGTTCTGACCTGCGTATTATGGTTCCAAGTTAAAATCCCGAACAGTCCAGATATGATTCTAGGTTTACTTGACGTAACATAAAGCGCAAAGGGGGATGTTTTCTGCCACGTTGCGTACGTACATTAAGAGTGCGTAGTAGATAAATAAACGCTGAAAACATCAACAGATTTCTACGCTTTTTTCGAAGCCAATGTGGATAAAATACTCAATGACAATCCTAGATAATCGTATTCGCCAACTTTATGAGTAAATAGGCCTATTTATCCAGAATTACTAATTCGTCACGCGTGATCTCTTGCGCCGCAGTTAAATGCACGAGGTTCCGGCGTCAGAAATTGTGCCTCAGAAGTTCGTAACACTGGAAACTATTTTGTTTAAAACGTTGGCTAAAACTATTGTCTATATGATTGATATTGCTTAATTTTCGCAAATTGGCTTCAAGAAACCTACAGTTATAGATTAATGCTTTTACCGTTGTAATACGTACCAAGCCGTACACACACACAATATTATATAGCAATGGCGTTGCATTCTCAAATATAACAGTTCATATTTTCGAGCTTGAATACTGAAAAATACACCGGGAAATTTTTCTAGCGTAGTGGTAATGTGAAGCAGTCATCCAGCCACGACTGACCTATTTACTGCCGCGTAGCAGTTATAGCCCACGATTTTTGGAGAAAAGAATTCTGCAGCAATTTGTTTCAACGCCTTATGTGCACATATGCAAATCGTTGGCTCTAGTAATAGTGGATAAACTAGGCCCTTTCAGAGGTATTTGTAGGTCTAGGCCTTTTTAACTCTTGATGCCCACCTCCCATACAACAAATGTAGTAAACGTACAAGTAAAATTATACATATTTTTAAGTTTTTTTTTTTGTATTTTTAACCAGCTTTTATCCTTGGCTTCGCTGGTGTGGTTCTAATATGGCTAGGATTTTTGTCAATACAGCACGAACTCTCTGTAACCATTTTTGGTGCTCTTTTCACAAAAACCACAAGGCAAACAATCAGAGCATTACAAGGTTGTATGTCAAGCGTTATGATGGCATAAACAACGAAGAGTGTAACATATATAGCACATGTATTTATTGTTATAATTTATAAATAAGTTTTATATTATAAATGCAACAGCTATTGCTAAGCGGCTTTGCTCGCGGATATACTATAATAAAATAAAAACTGAGATATTTTGAATACACATTTAATATATATATATATATATATATATATATATATATATATATATATATATATATATATATATATATATATATATATATATAACTTACCTGATTACTTCCACATGAAAAAATGGACGTAAACTTGCATAAAGTATATGAATTATAAGTTAAAAAATAATTTGTGTAGTTCAGGTCATTGTATTAAGAAAGTGTGGTAAGTAAGGATATTAAGGGGTATTGATCCCTACCACCTTGGATTTATCTGTTTTTTCTCGATTACTTCTGTTCCAGTCGATGTATCAAAGTATTTGTCACGACAGGGCATAGATACAAACTTAATCGATTTCCTGTAATTTCTGGAACCATAATATATTCATTATTTTGCAACGGGAAACAGCTGAAAAGGAAAAATTGCTTTATTTACGGGAGCGACTACAGAGGTCACAAAATTAATAGAAACTATGACATATGGATTCCAAAAAGTGAATGAAACAATAAACTATGCCTTGTCAGCGTGATAAAAGCAAAACCATGTGTCTATTCCCTGATTTATAAGAAAAACCGTAAAACCGATCTGACAGGGATCAATCCCCCTTAAGTGCTGAGTAGTACACAGGAAACACATCAAACTCCGATAATCATTGAGGAGTTTAATGTTAATGTTTGTCATGTATGATGCTATTATTTTTTACATAACATGTTGATGTAGTAAACACGCATCCACCTAAATACGGAATTATATTAAAACATGTATAAATTTATATCCCTCAATATTGTGAAATTTTTTAGGATAAAGGTATTTTATACATATTTTCAGGACCTACGGAATCTCTATACCAAATTTCATCAAAATCCGTTCAGTCTTTTTAG
The DNA here is from genome assembly GCA_003012365.1 of Medauroidea extradentata. NCBI lineage: Eukaryota > Metazoa > Arthropoda > Insecta > Phasmatodea > Phasmatidae > Medauroidea > Medauroidea extradentata. The sequence goes on from PNEQ01050934.1 coordinate 6,646, forward strand.
TGTGAAGAGGGAATTATACAATTATGCTAAATGTTAAATAGCTATCCCATAAGAACAGTGCATTTTTCCGGTATAAAGAGTATCCTGTGTGTATGACAAGACCTAAGACACCTTCACGCTAAATTTAATCAAGATCTGTTCAGCTATTTTATCATGGTGAGATAATTATAGAATTACTTCCCAGATCCATCGCGCTCGGACCGTGCTTGTTTTTGGGTTAAAAAGTAGCCTATATCACTCTCCGGCCTATGAACTATATCTATACAGAAAATCACGTGGATCCGTTGCTGCGTGAAAGAAGGACGAACCAACACACACACTTACGCCTTTATAATGTGTGTATGATATCTATATTACTAAGAGAATAAACATAACTCCCTTGTTTAACAAATGCGAAATTCAAATCTTAAATTTGAGCCATTCATTGAAGTGTAATCAGGGCAAATGAACCTGCTAGTCCTCCCTGTGATGAGGTTTCCGCAATGATATCTTCAGTGTTAGGTTTATATTTGCATGAAATAATATGCTGTTGTTTCCCGTGGGAATTAATAATGGGTCTAGTACCACCTCGAATAATCATTGATCATTAAAATGAATTATTATACTAGAACATTTATAAGCAGGACCATTTTATGAGAATGTGTGGCCCGGGGCAACATAATCGGAGGCCCACCCCTTAGTTTTTTTAGATGCAGTGATAATTTTTAAGGTACGGCATACTTATTTTGTATTAGCATGTAGTTACTAATATAAACATTACAAACATATATGCGAGCAAAGCAAAAATAATAAAATACAGCTCTTACAAAACTGAATGGATACTTCGTGTTGCTGTGCCAACGTCAGTTTATTTCAATTATTAATAAAAAGTTTAAAATCAAAAGTGAGGCCAATTATAGTGTGAGGCTCGGGGCAAATGTCACTCTACCCCCCCCCCCCAATCTAGGACACGGCCCTGTGTATAAGTACGGCTTAACTTACAAACTACTACAAAGTAGTGACCTTTATCAATAGCGAGACGACTTTCATTTTAATTAAATTTGCTTTTCAGTTGACGGTGACGTATAAAACATAACTATAAATGTGCTCGTGGATTTTATTTTATTACAGTATCTTCCAATCTTCCAAACGAAACGTTTTTGGTTCAAAAGCAGGGGCGTCATTTCAGGTTTTTCTTTGGGGGGGGGGGGGGGTTAAGTTGCAAGATTTTTTTTTTCGGCGACAGTGGCTTTGTTGCATCTTTTTTACTAATTAAGCATGTATAAATTAGAAACTTTAGTAATAAAACTTAATTTTTATGTGCTTAAGTTAGCATTATTTAAATAACAAAATACAAAAAATATATTTTATACACTTAAAATTCTAAATCCCCTTAAATGACGCCCCTGTTCGAAAGTAAGTATGTCCAATTTACAGACTGCTTAAATATACATAACTAATTGTTGAACAACAAAAGTCGCTCTTACAGCAAGCCGCATAACTAAATCCTGTCTTGCCTTGGAGAGGAAGTTCTGTCGGCACGGCAGATATGCGCGCACGGTAGCCGCTCACTGCACACCCCTGGATGGGCTCACAATTTGCATCCAGGACCTTATCTGCCGTCCTGGAAGATGGTCTCGTCTCATTTTATTGCGCGGGGGCTCGTACAGTCTGATGCCAGGGGGCGGGGGAGGACCTGCTAGCGACAAGCATCGTGGCCCGGGTATAAAGACAGTCGTAACTCGGCCCTACGGCTCGCTCATTACACCTTGAACTTCAACACGCCGCTTGTTAGCCGCGGCCCCGGGACCCGATTTACACGCTCGCATTACCTGCGGTGTTGCCACATTTGCCGGCCATCTCGCCACATGCGCCGCCATTTTGTTTCACTCGTAGATATGTTGAGACCTGAGAAATTTGCGTTTTCTCTGGGGATCAAGTTGTAATTCAAGTGATTGTTAAGTCTTGGTCATAAATAGTGAGTATCATATGATGATACACACGAGCCAGGGTATGACACCCCAAATCAGTGGCGGATTTAAGGGGGGGGGATTTACCGGGCTGAAGTCCCCCCTCAAAATCGTGTTCAACATTATGTAGCCAAAGTATGTCCAGTCGCCTCAAGGAAACTGGAGTTATTTTTCTATGATGACCCAAGTACATTTAATATGTCCTGCTTGTAAATACGTTATTTTTAATGTTCTGTAATAGTAAACAACCACACTTTTCTGATGGCTGGTATTTTTTACAATCTATAAAGTCGCATAAGCCCCCCCCCCTCCCCGGCAAATATGTTTCTAAATCTGCCACTGCCCCAAATGCAAATATATTAGGCCGGGATCACGATCATTTCACGGTCACGTATCACTTACCACGTCATCACGTTCACGTGTACTTAAGGCATAGTAGAGTGAGGTGCTATATTACGATCCTTCCCGCAAGCCGTTACCACGTAATGAAAAATGTCGGGTAATCATTCGCCGAGTTGAGACGACAGCAATTTTAAACTTATAGTTAGAGACGGGAATAATTGGCGGGTTCACTGACCTGTAGGCCAGCCTCCAAGAACATATATGTATTCAAGCATACAACATCTGTTCATTAGCTGCTCGCTGATACAGTCGTATATGGGGCATGTTAAGGTATATTTATATTATTGGCTCAGAGACATTCAGCGGATGTCAAATAAGTCAATGGCCTATTGCGAGAGTGACACGAACGTATAGTTGCTGGAATTCTAGCGTGTGCGTCAAAGAAAACTCAAATTTTTCAGGTCCCTACTAATAGTGTCTAGAACAATACACAAATCTATCGTGAAATGTGTAAACTTTTATAAAGAATTTATAATTCTTAGAGTTGTTTATTGTTACATCCTACGAAAGTGTCATCTCAGGACACTCGTTTAAAATGCAATTGTAAGTTATGTTGTACGTTATAAGATTAGTGCAACTCTAACACATTTTTTATTTTTAATTATACTGTTGTTTATGTACACTTTTGACTAGCTGAGGAGCCTGTTAAGATACAAAATAAAACAACAGAGACTTACGTAACGTTCCAATAATTTAATTCCGTAAAATCGGACTTATAGAATACGACCATTAGGAAGGCCTTGCAGAAGTCTCATTTCGTAACATGTTAACTATTAAAGCAGCTTGAGCACAGTCACTTAACTAGTGTTATTGTTCCGTCATTATTTTCTAATTTAGAATGGAAACTAACAGTTCATTCAGTTCATTTGGAACTAAACTGTAGGATACGTCGGGATAGTGTACAGTATCATCGACCTAGGCACATAACAACAAATTATTTACTACTACCGTACATTTTATTTTAACCTTTTCATCCTAAAAAAAAAAGTAGTTGAAAAAGTTTTGGTACATTGCAATAAAATTCGTGATTATACCATGTTAACGATGTAGACCTATAAGATTCTTGATGGTTGTGTCGACTACGAACAAAAACAATACCATAAAATCAGCAAATTTTTATTTCGTCGTTTCGTTGAAGCTTAAAATTTTTTTTATAAAATCATTCATAAACTAATAGGTTGTCTAAACTATTAGACATAACCGTTAAAATTTAGTACCAAGAAAAACATACACGAAAATAATTGCAAAAAAAAAAACGGGCGAAGATAATATGACACCGCAGAAGAAATAAATACTTCCGAAATGTGATTGGCCGAGAAGATAAAGTGAAGTTCCTTTCAGTTTCGCTTTTAACTTAAAAGCGTGACATTTTTAAGCATTTCGTTACCTAAAAGTGAACGAAGTATAAAGTGACACGATCATGATAGGTTCCATTCAAATGTGTTTGCCAATGAGTTCCCTGTTTACGTGAAAGTGTTGCGTGATAAAGTGAAACGTGAAGTTATCGTAGTCTTGGCCTTGCTGGGCGCCCGTAGGTATCTGCGTACCCCGAAGGATAACATGTTATGAGGACCCATGACTAAGCAGCACGAGGACCAACCCCGCCAGGGACAGAACGCGGATCGCTATGATGGATGGCGTGAGAACTGACTACTCAGCCGCTGCGGCCTGATGTAATTTCGAGCACTTGTGCAATTGGTAGGGACCCTGCTTTTTCGCGAAAAGATTTTCCCCCAGTTTTTTTCGGTGCCTTACGGTGTACATCTGCAGTTCTGCTTCATGGATATTGGCAGCGTGTCCACATGAAGAGCGTATCTCATTTGACTGAGCCAATAACTACAACGTTCCTGTAACACCACACGTTTGTGATTTGTCGGTAGAATCCCAAGGCTCGTGAGAGTTACAATATCTAGGGACTGGACTAACAAGTATGGCCGCCGTGATGATCATAAACACGTGTCCCGTCTGTGGGAAAAAGGTGAAAAATATACAAAAGGGAATCGCCTGTGAAGAAAAGTGTGAGCGATGGTTTCATGCCAAGTGTATCAACATTACTAAAAACAAATACAACGATCTAGCGAGTTCGTAAGCCACATGGACCTGCAAACGAGATGATTGTGAGCCACAACATCCAGGATATACACGCTAGCGTAGCAAACATGGAGAAACTCTTTCAAGAAACTACACATAAACATAGAGAAGAAAATGAAGCAGTGAAAAAAGCGGCGGAATTCATGAATGATAACTACGAAAAAAATGTGGAAAGAGTTATCAGAAATTAAACAACAACTTAAGAACAACACAGTAGAAGAGGTTAGACACTGTGAAAAGGAAATCAACGAGCTCCTCCAGTACCAAAGAAGAAACAACATGTTGATAAGTGGAATCCCTCAAGTGCAAAATGAAGACACATATAGTGTAGTATCAGCAGTAGCCACAGCCCTAAACATCTCTCTCAGTAGAGCCGATATGGATGTGGCACATCGACTTTCCTTCAACGGTAAACATAAGGACTCGCCCATCGTGGTTCGTTTGGTTAACCGCTGGAAAAAAAATGAACTTATGAAAGCAAAGTACACTAAAAAAACGTCTTTCAACACAAGAAATTGGAATGAAGGGTCCAGATCTTCCTGTGTATGCATGTTAGTAAGTTGATATGCTAGTTACCATTCTGTCTGTATTGTGTTTGTATTTTGTTTTTGATTCTGCTTATATTTTGTTTTTGATTCTACTTATATTTTGATCTAAATTGTTATCTTACCTAATATCATAGTTCCTGAATAACAATTAAGTGCAAATTACTAGCAATTATTCTACCTCTTATGTGTATTGTAAAGTTAAAATTCTAGTTTTGTGTGTTTATGTTAACACATTTCATAAGAAAGTGCAATATTTTTATTTTCACATGATGTGACAAGTCTGATAAAAAATGTATAATTATTCTGAATCGGCCTAATGTATATTGTTTGTACAGCTTCCAATATGAGCCCTGGCTCCGGAAGTATTTTAATAAATAAATAAATAACTGAAGCCCCGACTATTTGTCCACTAGCTGCTACTCAGTGGAACAGACTATGAACGAATAGACGGGGCTTGAGTGTGCATAGGACAATGGATTGTAGCCTGCAGGTCATTGAACTCGCGAAATGTTCCAGTCCCTAACAATATCCAATCACTGACCACGAAGCAGAACTGCAGATGTGCACGTAAGGTACCGAAACAAAGTGGGGCAAAATTATTTTCGCGAAAAACAAAGGTCCCTAGCAATTGTAAATAAATTCAGACCCAATAATACAGTATCACTGTGTAGGCGAACAGCCAATTAACATGTGCCGTTTGCTTACATACATATTTTGGGGCTAACCCTCACCTGACGCACTTAAAAATAGATAAAGAAAAAAATTAAGTTACCAATGTGTGTTCCAGTTACCCCGTTTCAAGTTAGAACCAGTGAACCTTCTAATTTGTCCGGTCTCTGCTAACACAGGATGCGTCGAGAAGGAATGTTTTACTGTAATTATGTGCTATTATACCTTGCGAGAAAGTAAATCGAAATAGTTTCATTGCTTTGTCTGTGGAGTGAGTAGGCCTATCGTAGGGGTTATGCTATCCTGAAAGTCTGCTTTAAAACTATATTGCCTTAAATTCAATACAAATTATTTGCTTAGTGTCCAAGGGAAACCGTGTAAATACTTTACGTAAGGATGCCTGGACTAAGGTTCGAATCCGGATTCCCCCGAATTCGAGTTCAATGTGTTACCGATACGCCACCTCACTTGGTGACAACCTTAAGTTAGGTGCATAGGGAATACAAAATAACTGGTTGGCTATATGATACGTCTAATCAGACATAACAGACGAACAATGAGCAGTTTTCGAACTGACTTCTACTGGCCGAATCTCTGGACACAGATCGGTGGTCTAGACAGGCGGCCACCTTAACGTCAGAGTCAATAATTACATTTCTTTTACTACTATACCCGGTAACGCGGTATTAAGATATGATCACTTTACCCTGTGCGCGCCGCCGTTTACCAATGGCCATGAAATGTCTACTGGCTACTTACTGAGTTGTGACAGGTCAGTTCTTTGCAGTTTGTGCCCTGCCTGGCAACAACCTACGAGCCGCCACTGACTTTACCGATAATAGATTATGTGGGATAAGTGAGCATGAAGTTTGAGCATCGCAGAGCAGTGGTAAAACACTTATATTTTTTTTTGGGAGGCCCTGGGATCGATTCTCGGTCGACTTTTTTTTTTCCCCCACGGTTATGTAGCCAAACATAGATATTGTTCGTTAATACAGGTCCCGGCATATTGTCATTCTCCAAAACTTTAGCAGATATACCAAGGTGTGAAGCTGTTAAGAGGACGCTTAAAACACAAACTAAGAAAAAGAAGTCAAGAATGTGTTTTCAGTTTGTCTTCAAAATGAATATAGTAGGAGTAATGCTAGTTCGTAACCTACGTTAAATTTAAGTTTCTTTAAGTAATATTAGGATTGATATTGTTATTTTGTATTCATTGTTCGGGTTTCTTTGTTAAATAACTCCAAACGGAGTTTTAGATTTTTGCCCCCGAAATATCACATATTTTGTGGTCAAAATAAGCCAAAACGAAGCAAAATGATTTTTTGCTAGCAAACGGTACATTGTTTAAAAAAATTATCTGGCAAAATTTTGTATTTTATGACTGTTTACAATCTCAATTTTTTTTCAAAGCATTGGTTGTAAAATATTCGAGTTATTTACAATTGTTTGAAATAAATTAAATATCATGGCTTTTGTGCCAACATATCCTTGAAAACGCTGCAGTTTCTTACGACATATATGATTGGCTTAAATATGTCTGACGCAACATAGCTGCCTGCAGACCTATAACAGGCATCAAATATTACAATAGCCAGATTATTATTGGCTCAGTCGAATAGGGTAACTAGTTCTACGTACACGAAAAAACCAGCAATCTTATATGGTAAGTTGAAGGTATATTGAAACCTAGCGAACAGTCTAGAGTTTTCCCGTGATAAACCATCATCTCTAACCATGGCCTTAAAATTTTCCCACACTGCTTAGGAAGTTATTACAGTGTAGCTTACACAGGCGAAAAAATTCGTACTTCTATTAGAAAAAGCTTGTAAACTATTTCATAACACTTATCACTGCAGGTACGACAACAATAATGTCGCAGGTCATTATAGTGGTTTAAATTTTCCAAATACCTGTGGGGTATCGTGGGATATGTTTTTATATACAGAGTGTTTGATGTGAAACAGAATAACCTTCGACGGCCTGCCGCATTTTAAAAAAATTTCTGTAATTTTACAAAAAAAATTTTGGGAACTTGTTACCAAAACAGTTTTCGTGAGACTTCAAACAGTTGTTACAAAGTGCACATGAATGAATTTTGCAAGTGTACAGTTGTTATTTGTAAGTTTACAAAAATGTTTATAAATGTACAGATATATTTGTATATTTCCAAACTTTTCCTGTGAAGTTTTCAATATTTTTTTTAAAACTTGCAAAAATAAATTTCGTAAACTAGTTTACGAGGTTTCTTCATGTAAAATACTTTTTTTTGCTGTGTATACTGTGCGGTTGCTACTGTGGTTCCATGCTCACACTTGGCAACGTTGTTCCCCGACCACGCACGCCCGGTTGTTGGGCATGTTGCATGTTTGTTTTAAGACGCCGGCAAGGCGGGCAAAAGGGAAACCAGAAGAGCATAAAAAACAACACGGGGGTCATGCGCTCTTGTTACCCTTTACTTTTATAGCGCGGTTACGCGTTGCGCCCGTCTGCAATGGGCGTCTTCCCTCGGCGGCTGCCTGCCTCATTATGTCCGGGTTCCTGACATGCAAATAGTAATTGTCTAGCGGCACGATTGTTGAGTCCGTGGCGGTACGTAAACTTGAGTGAAGGTGGGTTGGCAATATTGCGCCGCTTCCACCTGAAGATGCTACTCGCGTAACAAAGAAACAAGACGTGAACTGAGATGGCTGAACAAAGCGTGAGCTCACAAGCTACAAAGAGTTTATGCACTTACCGTTCTCTCTGCTGGCATCGGCAAGAAACTTGAAATTCCTGCATAAAGTATACTCTGTTTCAAATATGTTTGGATGAATTTGACAGCAACTTACGAAAAATAGTTTTCAGTATTTTGTGATTTGTTGCACAATGCAAGTCATGTTTAGTTCTAAAATGAACCTCAGATGTCCATTTCAGCATTTGTACAGCAAAGTTTGTCTTGTGTAGTAACACAAAATAAAAATATTACATATTACTGGCCATAAGTTGCTTTCAAATTTATCCAAACTTATATGAAATGGAGTATACATCTGCCTTTAAATGAGACCAAAAGTATTGCGAGATAGTTTTTTTTCCCCACAGGATACCACAGAAAAGAATTTAGCACCAACATGTTTCAGCCTTACGTGCACATCTGCAGCTCAACTTCATTGTTATTGGCAGCGTTTGTTTTTATTTGACAGTGCCAATAAGAACGAGGTTACAGCGGCACCACACATCTGCGAATTGCGGGTAGAACACTAAAACTCTGAGAGTTGAATCATACATCACTGGCCATGATTAGAGGTACGTCAATTTCGCAAATACATTCCAGGTCAGGTTGAACGCCAAAAATTTAGCTATACTTCATAATCATGTGTGTGATTAGCTGGCGGCTGTCACGATAACCATTCGACTACTGGAAGCCAGTAGTAAATAATGAAATGATTCATTGAGCAATCGCTTGTTGAAATCCAATGAATTATCGACTGTATCCAGAGTGTGTACAGGACTGAGCAATCTAGGCTACTGCCAGATGAATCCGCGAAATTGATGTACCTATAGCCCTGATTGACGTTAAGCAGATTTTGTTTTACAGAATTTCCCACCGAGTATTAATATAATTTTCAGCAAGCAGCTTTTATGAGGTTCAAACTTGCGTCTGCAATAGACTCCTACGTTATCAAGCGGTTCCTGAACTTGAGACCAGTTTGTGATAAGCAAAAGTCTAATATACTATCTTTGACAGTGTAGCCAACTTCAACGACGTAAGAAGACAGTAGTAAGGAAAATACATAAAGTATTGAAACACGTTGGTGCACAATTGAGGGGCTGAGATTTATAGTGTTGTCAGTTAAAACAGTTACCTCTTAAACCATTTTTTGTAATCACATACAAAATGCAGTACATTCTTGCAATATACAAATGGAATTCAGAAATTCAGTTAAGAGTGAAGTTTTTTTTTACAAAATATTCTTATGGAAATGTGAATAATATGAACAAAAACGACACTACTAAATAATTGTGACTTACGCCACTATGACTCTCAGCCTCTAAATTATTCTCGTAAAAAAATCAGTGGTTTTAGTCATAAAAAAGTCTTGTTTTGAACGAGAAGGGCCAAAATTTAGCTATATTGACGGGGTTCCCCGATATGCTGAGTTAGTCTGTGTGTGTATATGACACAGAACTGACGGAGCATTAAGGCTACCGCTGACCTACGTATGTAAACAAAGTCTCTCAACTACAGTTTTATTTGTGGAAAGTGTTGATTTTAAGAACAGCGCATGTATATACATGCGTGTCTTTAGATTCCTGTATGTAATTTTCCACATTAGTATGGAAAAGTACTTTGAAGAGGCCTGATAATCTTGCTCCTAACAAGCGCGCTGAAATTTCAAACATGTAGTGACATATTTTTAAGTGTGTTTTCTTTTCTTAGATATACTAATATAATGCATGTAATTAGTTTCATAAAGAAAAAGATACAACACATTGCAACACATTTTAAGAGCAGATAGTAAGATGGCTTTAACTCATAGCTGTTATGACAGTTTAGTAAAACTGTGCTCTGTTAACACGAGTTATTTTAAAAATTATAGTTTTGATGTTGAAGCACTTACTGTTTTTACAAAATACTTGCTTTGAAACAGTAGGTCAGTTTGTGCAACGCTCAGAGAATTATTGTTTGTACAAAAACAGGTACATGAAACGACAAGATATTTTGATACAGGAGCAAAATACAAAGTGATAAACAATCTGCCAGTTTGGCCCAACAAATTATGCAGTTTTGTTGACAGTGTACGTACGCCTAACAGTAAAGCATTTGTTGGCGAAAATGTAATGAATAGTAAGAAAATGCACAACATACCCTTGCAAACACTGTAATGAATTGAAACATGCATGATTTGGTGATGTATTTCTGACTCAAAGTAGCTGCCTGCAGACCAATAACAAGCATCAAATATTGCAATAGAGGTTTTCTTATTGGCTCAGTCTAATAGGGTAACAGCTCCAATTACAAGCGAAAGCCTGTAATCTTCTGGTAAGCTGGACGTGTGTAGAAATTCAGCAAACAGTCAAGTTTTCCTGCGATAAACCATCATTAGGGCCCGGTAGTTTCCGCGAAAAAATTTTTACAGCACTTTGTTTCAATGGCTTACGTGCGGACTTGCATCTCTGCTATGTGGTCAGTGATTGGATGCATTAACACCCAGCGTGTGGAGGTTAAGGGAAATGGTGCATGCTGAAAATCAGTCATGTGTGGGAATAAGCCGCAAATAGGCTTAAACCGTCCACAAACGCGTACTTGTATGCTATCAGCGCGCAGTTAGATCGTATATAACGCAGGGAGCCGGATATCGGTAGTCAGTTGGCCGCGAGCCTTCGTAGAGCGAGGGTGCGCTTCACTTCGCTGTGCGCTATGACATCTAGCGGCCACCGC
>PNEQ01050935.1:0-17726 GCA_003012365.1 Medauroidea extradentata
ATATGTCCAATGAAATATTTTTATGACCAACTAAATATTTGGTACTGCTAACAAAATTCAGCTATTTGCCTCAAACAAATCGAGGGAACAAAATATTTTGGTACAAGCAAACAAATATTTCGTTGCCCCTCTGTAAACAAATGATTTGGTTGATTGAAACAAATTTTGTTTGCATTAACAAAATTTTTTTCTCAGTGTAGCCCTGGTCGGTAGGTATTCTCGGGATCTTCCGTACCCCCTCCTTCTCATTACGACATCACCCCATTGTAGGACCTCATATCATGTCATCCTTTGTGGCAACAGATTCCTATGAGTGCCCCGTTGTAAGTCTGCATCCGGGGTGCGACACCATACCAACAAATATAAGACTAGGTTTACCTTTTCAATATACAGGATGACGACATAGACGACTAACGGCCTACAGTAAGTATTGAAGGTGGTGCGTACCTTTAAAGTAACAAATTTTGGGAATGATTTTGTGTGCATAAATAAGAAACTATCTGATATTAAAAGCCAATTTTTCGTAAAAATGTTTGTATATTTTCTGGACAGAAATCACTTCCCAAGATGTGACAGTCTAATTAAGAATCAACCTGTAAATCGAAAACGAACGAAAGTAATTCATACACACAAAATAAAAACGAAGATCAATAAATATAACGAATACCATTAAAAAAGAATGTAGCATCGATGAAAATTAATATATTAATATGTGTGTGTGTGTGTCCGCCGTTTCGAGAATATAAACATAGAATGAACAAAATGCACAAAAGTACAAAGTCCGCTTACTAAGTAATGCATGTGCACCCAGTTAGATGAAAATAGGAACTATATATCCTCACATGTTTAAAATTATGCATTATGCTAAGTATAGAAAGATTACTGCAGTTTTGAAATATGAACATAATGTGAACGAAAAACACGTAAGTCAAATCTACTTACTATGCAGAATATTTGTAGCAACGCTAATAATCATTAACATGTCAATGCAATGGTAGCTATAAATTAACTAACATATTTGTAGTATGTGTGTACCAAACTTGATGAAGTACAGAAAATATTGCCTCAGATATGTCACATTATACTAATAATATAAAAATGGCCGCCGTTTTGGAAATGGACACAGTGGACGAACTAAATTCGCAAAAGTCAAGTCAACTAATCAAAGTAATATAATTGTACGAAGAAGAAAATATATCAGTATAATATTTTTCTAGATGTCATAATATGCTAAAAATATATAAATGACCGCCATCAATAAAATATGAACACAGAATTAACGAAATACCCAAGGGTAGAGTCAGCTTTGTATGTTGATTATGTATACTAAAATTGATGAAATTCAGAATAATAGTACATTAGGCACGTCAAACCTTACTAAAAATAAAAACATGGTCGCCGTTTTGAAAATGTGGTTAGTGTATGAACGAAATTCAAATGAATCTCAAGTCAACTTAGCACGTAGTAAATATGCACCGAGTTTGATGAAGTGCAGAGAAATGTTTTCTCAGATATAACAAATTATACTAAATTTACAAAAATTGCCGTCATTTCGAAACTATATGCACAACCTCAAACTCAACACATACAAGTCGAGTCACCATACTAGGTTATAACGTGCACCAAGCTTGATAAAATTCTGATGTACGGTTCCTTAGATATCTCATGTGACCGAATTAAATGTTTAAATGTCCACCATTTTGAAAATGTGAAAAGGGCGAGAACAAAATAAACAAAAATCAAGTCAGGTTACTTAATACTACACGTGTACAAATATTTAAGAAATTAGGTTCATGTGTTCTAGAGTTTTAAGGGGTCACACACACATACAGGAAAGTGATCTCATAAGCCTAATTTTTCCTTCGGGAAGTAGGCTAAACATATGTAAATCATTTTATTGTATTTGTTTGCTATTTACATGCACACGAACAGCACAAGGCCTTGGTATTGAAACATGATTGGATTGGTGGGGAGGGGTTAGGAGTCTGTCAGGACCACTTTGAGAAAGCATCCTTGCACTCGCCAGGAGTGATCACGGAGTATCCTGGAGACCAGAAATCAGTATGGCTGCACCAGGAATTAAAACCTAGGTCTTCACGAAAAACCGAAGTTATTGTTGTACCACTTCTCCAACTCGCTGGGTAAGTTATGACTAGGTCCTGTCAACAATGTCTGTAGTAATAATAACAAACCTATAGCACTTATAACTTGCTGATGGTACAGTTGTCTTACTGCGTACTCTGGAGACCAGGATCAAACATGAAATAAAATATGCTTGTGAAAAACATGTACATTTCTCTTATTATTATGACAAACAGTTACAAATATATTTATAAACATGTATTTGTTATTTTCAATTTCAACATCACCTTAAAAACAATATAATTTATTCTAACACATTAAATAACTTTTCTTACATATAAAACAGTTATAAAGCAATACCGCATGTCGAACATTTACAAGTTCATTTGAATTTCGTCATTAATTTATACCTCATTCCACGGAAGCGTTTTCCTTTCTTTGAAGTCGTAATAATTGGGAAACACGCATTCATGCTCATAATATAGAGATAAATTTAAACTAAACAATATTAACGGCCTAGGTATAACATTTTAAATATGAGAAACATCATATTGCTTCATAAAAGTACAAATATTTTCTAAGCGACAAATTTAACATATGACAGGAATTTAAAAAATGGTACCAGGGGTGTTTATCACTGGTTAGCAAGCCCGACTGTTAATCTGAAGGTTATGGATCCGATATTATGTATAAAAGTTGAATTTTCTATAGGGTTTTCCATTTAAACTCAACACGAATGATAGTACGTTCTCTATCATGAATTATCTATGATATCCCTTCACAGCCGGCAGATATGTGAAGATCGCAAAGTAGGCTGTACCGTATATGACACACGGATACACATGATGATATATTATGAGTATTATATGTACTTTACAACCTTGTACAGTTTCACCCCAAAACTTTATTATTAGCAATATCAAACTAGAGAATAATTCCGACAGAGCAAAAGTTAATTTGAACACTATACATTTTGAAGTCTTTCTTACTAATTGAGAATATTCGCTGTGTAACTTTACATTCAATACTGAGGTTAATATTGAATTTAAAATATGATAAACAACAAAAGTAAATAAAATTTCTAACACGACAGAATGGAAAACGCTTCTCACAACCAAATTAACCAATTGAAGCAAGCTTAAATATAAGTTACATAGTATTCTACAGTCCAGTCTTGTACAGAATGCAAACGCGCATCTTAACGGTTTACCTAAATGACTGAAACTATTTCACGTGTAACACATACATTCGCAGAGCATTAAATATTTTTCCTCGTGTTTGCGTTTTTTTTTTAAATTAACGACAAATATTAAGAAAAATTTCCAATTGATATAAAGTAGTGTTTGATACACGACGTGTGTCCAGAAAGATGACATACATACATCAAGGTCAATGTAAATCAGAGTTTGGTTCGTTCACGTACTCTGTAGTGGACATCTTTTCAAAAACTAATTTTGTAACCAAAGACTGGCTGTTGTGTATTTTCTTTCTGAGCACGGCTCTTATAACAGGTAAGAATGAATGTAATATTCATCAGGTTCTCTCAAAAACTGAACTAAATTTCACAGACTTAGCAAAATACAATGCAGTGTAAGACGAGTTGAGTTCAGTCAGCCTACACCAAAGAACATATTTCCGCTCATAGGAGGCCTTTAATTCGACAGTCACGGACCTAAGTTCACACGTGAGACTAAAACCTGTACCTAACCTGCAGGTACAAGGCTAAGTGGCAATCACATGGTACTGAATCTCTAATCTAAGTTCCATTTCAACTATGGAACAGTGAAACACACGACTACAAACATACGTATACTTAGCCAACAATTGTTCAACATTCAAGTAGTGTATATGTGCGCTGCGTCTAAATGTAGGTACAGAAAGTTCCAGAGATATCATGCTTGCAGCCCTAAACTTTACCTCAATGAATCCTCAACATGTATTCAAGGTGTTTTTCTACAGTCTCAAATATTTTAGATGATGTTTATTTCGTAGCTTTAATAAGTTAAAACGACCAATCTCAAATTTCAGGGATAGAATACGATAATATTTTTTATAACCTTAGGGGTAAAACTTAAGTATATTAAGAAGTAAACAATGTAGCTGTGCAGAGGAAGGAATCTTGCTATCAAATTATATAACGTCCGAAGTATATATTTTCTATTATTGACGATTACTGTATACTGTTCAGTACGTTTTTAAATCAAATATTATGGATATTGTAATAATATATTGTGTAGTTACTGGTAGTGTTAAATATTAGATATATTTTACATAAATTTGACACATACATAATGTCTTATACAATATATTGGGAATCAATTTTCATCAGCGTTTGTTAGTTGTTGAAAGTGTCGTTTATGTATTTTATATTTTATTTCAGTTTTGAAGTAAAGGTGTAATCATTGTTCAACGAACGCTTTGGAAAACGATTTACGTAAGTGTTTTTGTTTCTGAGTAGCTAAACATAGTAATGTCCATTCATGACACTCAGATATTAAAATGTTGTGTAGTAATTAAATTTCTAAATTTCCTAAATGGTACAGCCAGATCTAACAATCCTCGCTCAATACTCATACCATTTCCGTCGATTTCCGCAACAATTGCTGCCTTTAACATGGACCAAAAACAAACTAGTGAAGAGCAAATAAGAGTATGGTGAAGACTGCGATGTAGAGTACTCTCAAAGAGTACAAAGACTGAATTTTACACATCGCAGATTTAAAACTCAATACATTATGTCAGTTCTAATGTTGCCAATTTGTTGGAAATACATACTGCATCCGAGGAATAACAGCGTGGAAGTGCTAAGAGCAATGCCTCTACATACAAAACGCCTCATCCCAGCCTCGAGGCACAAGTCACTCAACTTCCTTGTTTCTCCGCAATGAAACACTCAGCAGCGATCATCTCCTTTTAATTCGTGTCATATTAAACATAAAATATGCGTTACATAGCGCCTATCAATTTTTAAAATACTTTTTTGTCAAATTGTTAATATGTACATTGACCTCAAAATCCACAATTTCGCAATTTTCTGTTACGAGAACGTGACTTCTACAAACTGGTGGTTGACATAAAGTGGGTACACATTCGTATACAATTGATGGATGCTGTTAGTAGATATGTGAATAGTTCGCATTATGTTCTGCCGGCAGACTAGGATCCAAACGACTGTAGACACACTCAATATCTCCCCATTGCCAGATATCATCCTAGCTATGAAAAAACCAGACATGACTAATTCGTGTTAAACAGTTTTGAATAAACTTCTGTAACATTTCATGGCATTTCCTTCGCATGCCACTCCCTGCATGAATATGTTGAAATACTTTACAAAAACGCTTTATATTATACAATTTATCTGGTTCGTCCACGCTTCCTTTGCCTTGCATCAATGAAAGTGACGTCATTACACAATGTCACCTAGTCATCAGTTTCCTCTATTGGGGGAGGAGGTATTTTCTTATTTTTACTTTACCAATAATTTTAAAAATTTTCAGTGAATACGACCAACAATTTTTCCCACACAGGCCTATGAAATGATGCTAGAATGGAGAGGAAGACAAATTTTAACACACAGTATTTTAATACATAGTAATACATAAGTAAACAAAGAGTAAAACTTTGTGGGTAAAATTGAAAAGCTATTTTTGTTTAATTCGAACACCATCTAGCCTCAAATTCCGATTCTCAAAATGCACACCATCAGAACATTTTTTCAGAGAACTTTGCTTGACATCTGGTATATCTGTCACATAAAAGAGGTTGGCGAGATGAAGCTGGAGCTGAGATGCAAGAAGAAAGAGAAGCTTGGAGCATCAGAGGCTGACAAAACCTCTGCAGTACCAACATCATCATCTTGAGCGAGAGCTGAGCTGCAAGAAGGGAGTGTGTCTTGGAACATCTGAGGCTGATACAATCACTACAGTACCTTCACCATGATCTTGAACGATAGATGAGATGTAAGAAGGAAGAGTTTCTTGGAATGTCGAAGGCTGACAAAAGCACTGCTGTACCTTCACCATGATCCTGAGCTAGAGCTGAGATGTATGGACGTGAGAGAGCGGCGAAGATTACGAGTGCCAGAATCAGCAGAGGACAATCTCGAACATGATACTGAGTGATAGTAGCGGTAGAAAGAGGTAAGCCAACGATGAATATGGTACTGAGTGAAGCTGAAATGTAAAGAGGTGTGCCAGCGGTGAAGATTACCAATGCTCGGTGGTTTACGAGAGGATCTTCAACATAGTTTTGAGCGAAAGTTGAGGTGCATAAAAACGAAAGAGAGAGAGAGAGCAATGCAGATTACTGGAGACAGGTGAATCACTGCAGTATTTCGACCACGAAAGCTGACTGGCAAGTAGAAGGGAGAGTGGGTGTGGTGGATCACTGCAGTATTTTGACCATGATCTTGAGCGAGACATGTGGTGGCTGGGTGTTGAAGACGACATTGTTGGTACCAGGTGCCGTGTACTCGCTGTACTTGAGCTCACTGACAGCCTTCATGCCAATACTCTCCGCCACACGTTGTGAGTAGAAGCCTGTTGCGTCCTCCTTGAACACCTGCAACACGTCCCAGCACTGGTCAAGACAATCTCTCTCTTCAACATCTGCCACCACAAGCTCTTTACTAACCTTATCATTATCATAGAATATACAAACAAACATGAAGGTGATGACAATATTGGAGCACACGCTCTGGCATGACACTACTACACATGGCTGACACTAGACAATTATTTATAATTATTAGCGAGTTACACTATTGAAATAAATGGCCATGCTACACAGTAGCACATTGCTGCAAACAACTCGGAACTGTTCTAACGGAATTCTTTGAAAAGATCAAGGCAAATAGCAGTCTACGATGCGCAGACCTGTGTAGGCGTTTTCTAAAATAACGAACTATTAGTTCGCAAAATAAATAGGCATGATTTAGGTTTATTTTCATAACAATATTTGTAAAATTTTGGTTGAAAACCAAATTTTAGATCTATAGGGTTTATTGCTGCCAAAAATGTAGGTACATATTTTGGTACATTTGAGGCAAAACAATGTAGCTACTTTTGGAAACAAAACTCAGATTGCTTTGAAAGTAGTTTCAAAATCACTGTAAATTACCGAGGGAGGCCTATGCAATTTAAAGCGTTATAATATGTATTAGAATTGTAATGTTGAACTTCTGTTGGTTATGTGATTTGTAAATATTGTCTGAAAGAATATATTTTAATTAAATGACAGACAGTCAGTAGCCGCGGAATTTTGCCGAACGGCGTGTGGTTTGAGAAGTGTGGTCATGCCTGTGATTGGTCAGCTGGAGACGAGGGCAAAGCGGAGGTCGCATGTGGGTTAGACACTGTGTTTCAGTTATTGGTAGACACTTGCTACGAGAGCCCAAAGACGGGACTGGCGGGTAACCGTAAATAAATAACTATACCCTCTTGGGCGAGCAGGAAGTTAGCCGCAACGGAATTAACGCATCTCTAGTAATTGCTTTTAGCAAGACTAGTGATTTATTGTAGGTAGATGTGCCGATACTCTTGACTGGAGTATCAGAGACATTTTACGCTAGTGCATCTTTACACGAAGGACACATTGCGGGGTTGTTTCCACGCGAGTGAAGAATTTAGTTAGTAGGCATTTGTCACCTTACATAACTGTAGGAAGTTGCCTTGAGCGATACTGAACTACGCCCAATAGAGGGAGGAGAAGCCAATCAGAGGTCGTTCTGTAATAATAGTATATCAGGGTGAATGTAAAAAACAGGTATGAAACTGGTAATGGCAAATATAATATTTGTAAATAGGTTATGTAACACTGAAGTTAGGAAAAAGAATAAACAATTCTAAATAGACGATAATTCGTGTCGGGATATCTGATGGTCGCTACGAAGAAGCGTGGTCATGGCTAGAGAGCAGCTCTGGGATTGGCTGCTAGAATTGGAGGCAAGGTCGTGTTTTGCCCGCACGGAAGCGTGTATTTTAGAAACTGCGTCCAGCGATGCCGACAGCGGTGGACGTGGTGCAAGCGGAGTGTCTTGTGAACAAGGAATAATTGTCTTACCAATTACAATGTAAGGTAAGTGGGCTCTGAGTCTCGTCAACAGCGAGGTCATTCATTCATTTGGATTGGTTTAAGGAAACCTTTGAAAACCGAATCAGGTTGGTCGGAGCCGGGTATCGAACCCGGGTCCTCGTGAATGTGAGCCCAACATGTTACCGTGGCGCCACCAGTCCGTCCTCACTCGGCGGAGAAGTTGAATGTAGGCGTGCGAAGTCTGTCTTGAAACTAGGGCGATTATATTTGTTACTAAGGACTCTGCCCCGGGACAACAGAAGAAGCCGGACATTACCTATATGTGTATCGGGAGTAGAGCCTACAGTCAACTCAGACCGCTATTTAGAAAGCTCACAAGAGGGTAGCTACCAGAGCCGCGACATCCAGCGACTACGAAGCAGTTAAGAATTACGCTGAATGAGCACGTAAATTGGTTTGCACGACAATGTGTGTACACGGTCTGTGTAACATATCCGGTGACGTCAATCCGCACTTCCTGCTACTGAAGCTGACGAGACGTCAGTCGGCTTCGTGGAACCAAAATAATGACAGTTTATGTGCTTGTATTAATTTAGTTTGTACAATTACAAGTTATGCAGTCCTCGAAGCGCAAGAGCACGGGTGTGACGTCAGAAATAACAGCTCGCGGCATAATACGATAATAAATACATAAAATGTACACATTGTAAGTAACTTTTTGTATTTTGACGATGCTAATGATAGGCTAAACCCCCGTACGTACATTTTGTCACTAATATTTTCGCCTGGTATACTCATTATGCGATCGCGTCTGGACATCCAGTGTATATGTGTGTATATAACAGTAGTTCCTGCTATATTTCTTACGACTTCAAACATATAAGAATAAGTAAAAGCCTGTCATGTAGTCGACTTTTGAACAACAGACATTCAGAGTGTGAAACGTGCGTTAACTCTCTGCTAGCATATACAGACATTTCTTCATGATGTTGCTAACTGCAATCAGCAGTGTGCTCATCATTACTCAACGAAATCACAAGCGCAAACATCTGTGCGTAGAAAACTGTGTGAGCTGTTAGCGTGAATGAAGTGTAAGTGGATAGCAGCTGGAGCAACTGAGTTAAATGTAGCAGAGTAGGCGTGTTATGTTTGCTCAGGTTAGAACGTTATATGGAGGACATCCTGCCTGGACACTAGACAGAATGAACACAGAGTATGTGCGTGTACAGAAGTGACCGCAGTCCCAGGCAGAATGGCACAACATCGAGGTAACATAAATGTGTAAATACTCTGTAGTCAGAGAGAGACGAGGAGGAAACGCCAAGCACCAGCTGGTTCAACATGTATCCATGTTGCACCCACTACACAAAGTCTCTGGGAAGAGTATTAAGCCAGGTATTCGCTTGATCACACACTTATTCTGCCAAGCGCCTGTCCATACTAATAATGTTTCTGTTAGTAAACATTCATTCAAAACCTCGCATTGTGTAACGTGTTGCATCAAACGCTTCGTAATAATAGAATGGACATAATTTCTGTCTTACTCCAATTTCACCGAACTCCGTATCAATCACATCACCGTCGTGCTAAATCAATTTCCTTTTAAATGCCATTCTGAAGAAATTAAGGCCGATGTTTTCAGTTAAGAACATTATATGCAAATCACTGTTTCTGTCGAATTACAATTCTGCTAAATAAATGTTCTGACACATGACTTCTTTAAATTTGAGCAACATACCTTTTGTAAATATTAATTTACTCCACCCTTGTTTTCTTGAGCGAGCCCTTTTCCGCGAAAAGATTTTTTTATATAAATGCATCAATAACAAGTTGATATACTTTTTAACTAATGTTCTTGCTAGTTGCGTGATCAACCAAATACATTCCAATATTTGAAGGAGATACGATTGTATCTGTTTTCGACATTTTACATAAGTTTACTTACGTTTTAACTACGACTAGTAGGAGGATTTACTTTGATTACTTATTGATGAGTTTTCCCAACTCAAGCTAGCGACCAACATAAGTGATTGTTTTGATAAAATTATTACGTATAAGTATCATCATTAAGCTTCCTTCACGTCGAATACGTTTAAAACGTTAATAATGCAGAAGTATTATTTAATTTATTTTATCTTTCGGTTGTAAATATCATACTTGTATCATATTATTTAAGAATAGTTAACCTTTATTCAAGATAGCTGAAAACTATAGTAATACACAGTTTATTGTACCTAACAATTATTTGTCTCACCTTTCGTGTGGGCTTTTCCGTTTATGCAACATAAGTTTCATTGAAATTACTAAAAATGTATTATTATAACTCTGTAACATTATCAAGAGCCTTAGTAATCCGTCAACATTTTATATACGCTTTACCTTTACAAGTCTAAAACGGCGAGAATACATAAATTATTAAATAATACATAATTCAGTACTTCAAATTTATAAAAAAGTCAGATGTCATAAGGTTATCACATCGCAAGGAATGTTGTGTCTTACCAGAAATATCTAATCATATATTTTGAATTGGTTATTCGAGCCTGCGGCGTTGTGATGGTCGGCCGTTATCCGGGTTCGATTCCCGGCGGGGTTTGTGCAGGTTTTTTGCACGTGCAAATCGTACAGTAAGACGCCGTTGGTAGGCGGATTTTCTCAGGGATCTCTCGTTTTCCCCTGCCCCTCATTCCGGCGCTGCTCCATACTCACCTCATGTCTCTCCTCGCCAGCGCTACAGACCTCGATGTTGAGCGCTGACCAAAATCTCTTCTCTGAACTACTGAACGTGCATGCAGTCTTCTCGCAGACAACTGACCTCTACGTGACATTCATGGGTCGCCCTACTATTTTATGACGTTATAATATAGTTGTCAAAATATTCCACACCAAGATATTCACTACTTAAGTGGACCGCAAGAACACCCTTTTTCAGCCACAAGAAAGTATGCTTTCTATAGTAACAAAGAACCTGAAAAAAGTTTAAACATATATAATGTTCCTTGAATATAATTCCCACTCAACATCAGTCAACTTACAAGAGTAGTTTGCAAACAAACTTGTGACAGGCGAGGATCTGTGCACCGCTCTGCTGCTTCTTGAGCAGGCGGCCATCTTTACAACACTTTTAAAATGAGTTTAAATGTTATAAATTATTCTGTATTTTAATACGAAACACTTTATCGGTTTCTAATTGTTATAAATAGTATACTGTAAACTTAAGTGGTTGGGCAGTTAGTAATTTACTTTGTCTTCTGAGATAACTCAATGCCTCTAGATCATTACTAGAACAGATCATAGCTGCTAGCTTGTTTATATTTAAAGTACAGGATATTATCCGCAGTCAGTTAGACGCCACATTTCACTGCCGGTCCTCCAACTTGTGTCCCTAGCATGAAACTGCCGAGTGAATCAGGTTGAGTTTACAAGTTTAGGTTTTATATCAAATAGAAAGACTTTACCTATCATAATTCATAGATATAAATATGCTCTCAAGATTGTATATTTATACTATTCTCCTATTATTAGTTTCCTACTGGGTGGAGGATGTAGTGATTGCGTCAGAAGTTCAGAGGAAAGGTAAGAAGGAACTGGAGGTAGAAGACGATGCATTATTCATGAGATTCAGTGCAGGCAGCGCTTCCACGCGATGATCGACCGCCGAGCTTCAAGGCAAGGCGTCATGCAGGTTGCTAAGACTACAAACAAAGGTCAGAGTTCATGTTTCACGTACCTAGCACGGCCGCGCACAGACACTAGTATAGTTGGAACTTCTAGTCATACGTGCACTTCAAACACTGTAATGATGAAGCGTCATCTCAGTAATCTTCGCTTCACCCCGAGTGGCCGCTGCAGTTTAGTGGTTAGAGTACTCGCCTACCACTTCAGCGACACACAGTTGGTTCTCACTGGGGTCACTCTTTATTTACGTTAGTAGGAAACGTTGCGGAAATGTTACATTCCTCCATGGTTCTCCTGTTTCTCCTGCCATCTCATCCCGTATCTGCTCCCTACTCGTCATACTTTAGACTCACCAGCGCTCAATACGTCATTTTTAAAGCTTCAACTCACTATATTTATTTGCTTATTTTAGACTACCTCGCGGTAGTTACGTGAGAGCACACGGTGATTGTTCCGGAAGTCTTGTTTTAAAAATAAAAATGCCCTGAATTGGGAACATACATAACTAAGCCAAGCAAATCTTGCTTCGTGCTATATGTCGTCATCCTCACAGTATATTTAAGTAGTTGTACAATTATTTACCATTAACTAGGTAAGCACTGGCATATTAAACGACGCCAGTGATAGGCTATACAATTCAATAAGCCAGTAATGTATTTGCACAAATATTTTTTCTGGACCAGAACTAAATATTTAAATTAATTTAATCATTTGGACTCGCATCCGAGAGGAAACGGATTCTATCCCCGGCTCCGGACATCCTGATTTCGGTTTTCCATGGTTTCCTGAAATCGGTCCAGGTGAATGCTGGGAAAGTTCCTTAACAAAGGCCATGGCTAGGGGCCGGAAAATGTCGCGAATTCAATGACCTGCATGCTAGAATCCATTATCCTATGCACACTCAAGCCTTGTCTATTGGTTCTTTGTCCGCTGTTCCACTGAGTAGCAGCTAGTGGACAAATGGTCGGGGCTTGAGTATGCACAGAACAATGCATTCTGACAAGTAGGGCATTGAATCCGCGACATGTTCCGGCCCCTAGGTGGCCGACTCCTCTCCCAGCTGCTGGTCTGTGTGCCATCTTGTATGTTACCGTCTCTAATGACCTCGACGAGACGTAAAGCCCACTTACCGTAACTTAATTGTATAATTCACTGGAAAACCATCAACTATTGAGAAAAAATGTTGTTTTAGACGGTTGAACATGTGAACAATTTAAGACGCCAATCCTTACTTATAAGTTGTTAAATATTCCTTAAATTTTATAATATTTTTTTACGATATTAGATAGCGTTAAATAAAATCTTAACTAACTACGCGCACTACAGTGTATGATACCATTTCCCGCAAATTTCTACTTTTAACGCACTTCCTTACATGAAAACGTCATCGACTGGACAGTGTTTCATTTAAATATCTTTCAGATTGCAAACATAAATGCATTCACTCGAGCGCTGACGAAAACGCCTTCGTACTCGAGTGAAACTGGTTTAGGGACGGAATCAGGGCTGGGCAGTGGCCGAATGTTGCTGGAGTCAGCGCATTACGTATGGGTGTGAGGAAACGCAGGAAGGGGAGTTGGTGGATTAGGGAAGAGGAAAGCACGTACGTACGCACTACATATATAATAAACATGGTATGAGGAGTATACCCGGGGTCAGGTTATCTCACCCTGAATGCAGAATACGTAACTGTGAGCTGTTAGTAGGGACTCTGCGTACCGCGAAGGATAACAGGAAGTGAGATCCTACGGTGAAGAAACGACAGGATGAGGGGCGGGGCGGAGGAAACTGGAGATCCCGGAGAAAACCCACCGGCCAGCGACGTCGTCCTGCACGAGTCCCACATGTGAAAGTCCAAGGAATTCAGGATCACTGGATAAAAGTTTTGTATTCACAAGTCGTATTTTGTTGCAGTGAAGTGATAAACAATTGCTCATTGTTACAGCATTAAATTTTAAAATATTATATGTTTCTGAATTAGTAACGTTCGTTGTCGAATGTTAAATGATAGTTTTTAGCAAACCTGATTATTTTTAATGTCATGGTATGTGTGTTTTTAATTATTTTAATAATTTTTTATTTTACTATTTTTATATTCTTAATGATCTGGCCAACTTGGAGCGGCGCGGTAAGAATAAATTATTTTGCAAAAAAATATTAGGTAAATTGTTCAGAAAAAAATATACATGCAAAATAGGATATTCATTTGTAAATACTGTGACAACAATACACAGAAAAAGACGATACTCTCTAACTTGATAGTTAACTGTTTAGTCTTTGGTCAGATTTTAGTTGCGTAGTAAAAATAGTTGCTGAATTTTACAATAAAAACAATATAGTTTAACTATTTTTTCAACATTGTACTAATCCAGCTATATTTACTCTAGGGACAAACTGAATCAACGTAATTTTAGTAGCCATCAGCACAGAAAATTCTGTAACTTCTTCCTGGCTCATAATGCATATTAGGTTATTATTCTTACTTTAGTTATGCGGAGACGTAACACATGATGATACTACAATTGTAATTTACTTAAATGATCTAGAAACCATGCATGTTATATTATTACGAGTTCAGCAGTAGCGTAAGTAAATAGAACTGCGGTCGTAAATTGTACTGCATAATTCAAGGAAATCTATTCTCCACAAGAGAAATTCACCGTGACGTCATCAGAATTTTATTCAGGTCATTGGTTATTTACATTCCAGTATAATAACTATTTGCGTACTACAGAATGCTGGAGTGTGGAAGTGAGCCTAGGAGTTGGGTAGCAACGCGCTCGGCCAGTGCGCAGACACAGGGCTTTAATAAAGGGGATGTGAGACCAGCAGCAGTTTAATATTTATGACCCCGCCGCCGTACAATTGGCGGAACTGAAGATAGCGGAAGGCTGGGGGGGGGAGGGGAAGTGGAGGCGACGATTCTCTAATTAATCCTCCTCTAGCCGCAGTATCGATTGAGAGTTGCTCGGCGACGTAGCCTACCTTCCAGGCGGGGGCTTCTGCAATTACTCTGCTACCAGCGGCATTGTCACTATACCGTGAAAACCAGCAATGGAAGTTTTAAACCCATACACAGTATGGAACACATTCCATACTTCAGCTTGTAAATATAGAAACTATTGAGCACTGTTACTTAACAAGTCTCATAACATCAATATAGACCCGATTGTTTCTTGAAAATAAAAAGGGACGCAACTATTATGAAACAAGAAATAATTTTATCATACGTACTTTCTTTACACTCCCGTACATCTGTGTGGTGTATTAACAATTAAATTAATTCTTTTAGTGATAACACATCACTTATTTCTCTACTGGCATGCAGTGATCTGTAGATGCAACATTTCTCAGGCCAACCATAGCCACTTCTTTGTTCACCTGCAGAGTGCGAAACACTGTACAGTTGCGCACATCTTGATACGACAGACGTTTGGCTGGAAATTTTTGTCTTCATTCATGCTAGGAGTCAGTACGATATTTCCACATTTAGGAGTTAGCGTGAGTTTTTTATAAGTAACTAACCCGCCACTAACCGCCGGCAGCGGACAATTAATGCTAACTAAAAATTTACAACTTCTCATACTTCCTGTAGACGAGACTACCAATAATGCACTCACTCTAATTCACTGATAATAATTAATAAAGTGCCAGGTTTCGGCAGCTGAGGCGTTTGCTATAGCAGATATTCGGCTGTACTGTCTTTTAGAAGAGCTCACATGTAGTGTAGAATATCTGTCTTAAATTATTGTAAGCATGTTACAGCGGAACATACATTTTACTGAACAAATGCTTGGTAGATATTCATTTTAACATGGCATGTATTTATAAGGATAGATGTTCAGATGAACATACGCTTGGCAGAGCAAATGTGTGAAAGCCACGACATTCTGAACACTTTGTTAGGGTTTAATGTAACAGGTTTCTGGCTAAACAAGTAGTTTACCTAAACTAATTATTACCATGTGATATCTACCTGTATGCACACTCGTAGACACTGGAGGCTTCTATTTTTCCTTTAATTTTATTTGAGAGAGCAGCACACAAACAAGCATGCTACTGCTGGTTGTAAAAATTAGAATTACTACTGTCTTCTACTTTTCATAAATAACAAATATGGCCGACAGCAATGTTAAAAATCATTAATTGCAAGCTTTTGAATAAAATACAGAACAGTGAACTAAAGCTCTTGATTTACGCCGCACGGTCATACAACATCCAGTTACAAAACGGGTATCAACGAGGTTTTAACCAGTGCAAGTTTTTCAGTGAACTATCCAGTTACTACCTGAGCCAATACAAACATTACAAACTGGTTTGCTGAAGACTAATAATTCTGCTCTCGTTCAACCTTTCAATTATAAAAGAACATACACACACTTCCTCTCTCACACACACACACACACACACACACACACACACACTTGCTCTCACATACACTTACACAACCTCCCTCACACATACATACCCTCACACACTCTCATACAACACAATTCTATTTGTAAACAAGTTTATATACACTTCCGTAACTGGAAGTGAATCCAAAAACAGCCCTTTATGAAAACGTATTTTAAAAAAACGTTATGTTGAATGTAAATGAACGTGAAGAATGCGGGTTGCAATTGTTTCAATAATTTGAGCTATAGCTACACAGTAACTACACATACTTGAATGTAATCTTAACACAGCCTCTTTATTTATCTTAATTAAACGTCCTAAGTCGTTTGACCTAGATATATAAACATCAGAAATGATAACAATAAAGAGTAAAAGTAAAATTTATTTAAATAATCAATTTCGAATCTCATAAAGGTGTTGATACAAACATATTGATATTAATTTTTAATGCTGTAGCTATAGTAATTTAAGGGCAGTTTATAATTAATCCTTAATACAGAGAAATTAACATGAATATATGTTACTTATTTTTATATGAGGATTTAAACCAGTTGGTTCTTAATTGCCCGTTTCTTTGGAAGGATAAAAAACATGAAAAGCATTGAAAACGCACTAAAATCTTAATCCCTACCTATTGTAGACACGGTTACAAACGATTTAAGTCAGTGGCACTGGTTTCAAAACATAACTCAAACAAAAACAAAGATGGTCACGTATCACAGTTATGAAATAACTATGTTGGCATACCAAGTCGCATGGTTTACAAGTAATTAGTCAAAAATGAATTTATATGTTTAGCGGAAATAACTTATGTATGTGACGCAGAAAGAAAATAGAAAAAAAAAACTAGGATAGTATGTTAACAAGATGTAGGAAATTATAACGTGAACATCAATGGAAATATAACAGTCGATTACTACGATATGAGTCTTCATACTTCACACATTCGTAAACTGGGATCAAGTGGCTAACAATCGACAGAGTAAGTGTGTTCTAGGGAATACATGTTAACTTAGTTAACGATGTATACATAGCCTAAGTTCAAAGTACACTGCCACGAGAACAAGTGTTGAGATATGTTCTGTAATAGACAAGTTACAGCTTCATTATAATATATATAACTATACGTACATATATCTATATATATAAAAATGAAAGGTGACTTGACTGACTGACTGACTGACTGACATATCAAACTGCAGCCCAAACCACTGGACCTAGAATCGTGCAATTTTTTGTGGGGGTTCCCTTCAGGTCGTAGGCGAGCACTAAGAAGGGATTTTTCGAAATTCGACCTCTAAGGGGGTGAAAAGGGGTGAAATGTGTTTCCGAAGAAAAGGCGATAGAGCTCGAACCCGACGGCCTATCATCGTGATTTTTACTTTAATAGGACACTCGTAAAAATGCATATTAGCCAATTTAAGGATTTTTCGAAGTTCAACTTTTAAGGGGCTGAAAAGACGTTAAATGTGTTTCCAATCAACTATTGATATCTATCGAACCCTTCGGGATAGAGAGTTGATATTCACTTC
>PNEQ01050936.1:0-17727 GCA_003012365.1 Medauroidea extradentata
GGGAAATATCGAAATTGAGTGATAAGTATGGTTTCCGACTACCTCTAACAATCAGAGTGCTGCTGGTCTTAGTATTCCTATCCCACCATTCTGTTAATTCTCTTTTAATATAAAAAATAATGGAATGTTTTGGTGTTACTGGAATAATTAATATATTAGTTGAAACAGTTCAAAAGTTACAGACATTTAAAGTTGTAAGAAATCATGTAAAATTGTGAAATTTTTTAAGATAAAAATTTTACAGTGCGAAGATTGGTTAAGATAGGGATATGATTTTATTTTACCAAACATAAAATATCATGAAGAATTAAATGAAAATCTTAGAGGGAAAAAACATGAAGCTCTGTTATTTTTTATCCAATTCTGCTAAGTTAATTCCATTGATATCAAAATCTTCCATTTTTCACTAAGGTTACGGAGGCATTAACAAAAATTAAATACCAAAACTTTTCATGGTACTGAAAATTAAGAACCAAATTAGACATTTTTAGCCATAGTTGAAAAATGATAAAGCAACCATTTTGTAATTTTTTTTCCAAGGCTTGGTATTACCTATTGGTGAAACAAGATCTTACCACTATGAATTTTTTTGTCTTCAAAAATTGTATAATTTTACATCACTTTATTAAAAAATCTGTAACTTTTGAACTGTTTCAACTACACCAATTCCAATTGTATCAAAATATTTCATTTTTTATGTTTATTAAAGGAAAATGAACATTGCTAAGTATCTTGCCCACTGATCTCGGTAATTATTGTATTGAATTACAACACAACTGCTATCCATAACCATACTCGTTATGCGCACCAACCACTCATCATAGCCCTACGACTGACAACAATAACACACAGGTGTACCATTGTACACATGACAAATATCCAAAAATGTACATACACAACACAACTTCCCTCTTAAAACTATTACGTTACATAGTCCTTCAATCGCTGTGGCTGTCGTCTGATCTGTTTGGGTAGCCTCTTTCCTGTCAATTCAAGGCCCAATAAGTCCCCGCCAAGCACTGGATGTTCAAATCCTTTAAATTGACTCAATTCTGGGCTCGTCATAGTAAGACTTCATGCCATTGGGGGCAGCTGTGGATTCTCTTAATGCTCGTCATGTTCCCTTCGACACTGTAGTCCCGCAGGGGCTGTGGAGTCTGATGGACTGTCCGCCTCACGTCACTGCTGCTGCTCCTTGATCTGGCTATCTTCCTCATCCCGCCTGCTCTGGACCGGACTGTCATCAGGATGTGCATGGACGTGTTGTTGCACCTTGGTGATTGTTGCTGTGTACGTCAATCTGGTTCCAGGATTCCTTTTAGTCAGTTGGTCCACGTGGCGTTTGTGAACCCCACCAGATGCATCCCCCACTTTGTAAATTAACTGTCCTTGTGCTGCTCTTATGGTCCCTTGTAGCCACTTTGACTCTCCACTGTAATTTCGAAAGAGTACAGCATCTCCTATCTGAAACTGTCTAGCCCTATATTGGTTCGTTACTGCTGCTGACACCTGCTGTTCTGTTTCCGTGGGTCGGATCTGATCAAATGTAGTCCTTAGCTGCCGCCCAAACAACAATTCTGCAGGTGTCTTAAGCGTACCCGCGCATGGCGTTGTACGCAACGCTTGGAGAGTCCTAGCCAGTCTCATCTTCCAATCTCCTGCCCTAAGTTTCTTCAACTTCTCCGTGACAGTACGAACCATTCTCTCAATCTGCCCATTGCTTGCAGGGTGGAACTGTGTTGCCTGCACCAGACGCATGCCATTCTTTCTTGCAAAAGACTTCGTGTCTTGTGACCCGAAGGCTGTGCCATTGTCAGAGACAATACATTCTGGGATGCCATGGCAACTGAATATTTCCAGTAGCTCATGAATCACTGCCACCGAGGATATAGAGGAAACCATTTTGGCCTCCAACCATTTGGAGTATGAATCCACCAGTATCAAAAAGGTCTTCCCTTGGAAGGGCCCATAAAAATCTATATGTACTAGGGACCACGGTTTCACATCTGAGGGCCAACGTACGTCCTGCACTGTGGTGGGATTAGCTCGATGTTGCTGGCATGTGTGGCACTGGTTAACCCTTCCTCCAATGCCTTGGTCCATCCCTGGCCACCACATGTAACTGCGTGCCATGACCTTTGATCTTACAATACCATTGTGGCGTGCATGAAGAATTTCCAATAAATTTGTGCTGCTGAAGGCCCTACCACGCTGTTACCCCACAGGAGACAACCTTTGTACAGCAATAACTCCTCCTTTCTGTTCCAATATGCCCGCAGTTCTGTTGATACTTCGTCCTGTCCCTAGCCTGCCTGAATCTTGTGCCTCACTCTTAGCGCCTCCAGCATCAGCACATCCCTCAAAACTGGCTCCTCCATGTCAGACCCTTGGACTGGTAGTCTATTTAGGGCATCCGCATGACTTATCCCTATGCCTGGTCGATGCAACAGCTGAAAATCATACATGGACAACCACAAGCTCCAGCGCAATAACCGTGGTGACAGAATATCCGGGGCCTGCTTTTTAGGATTCAACAACCGTAAAAGCTGTTTGTGGTCCGTAACTATCCTGAATCGCAGTGCTGCCAAGTATTGCCTAATCTTCGATACCAAACATAACCGCTAATGCCTCTTTATCCATCTGCGAGTAGTTCCTTTTCTGCTTGTGAAGTGTGCGTGACCCTAACACAATTGGTCTTTCACTACCATCCTCACATTTGTGTGCTAACACTGCCCCTAAACCGCACTCCGAAGCATCACAAGTCACCGCGAAAGGTTTTGATGGATCGTAATTAACACTGAGTTTGATTGCAACAGTGTTTTAAATGCCTGAAATGCTGCATCATGCACTTCTGACGATTCCCAGTCCTGTCCGTGGTCTAGAAGAATGCCTGTAGTTCTTTCTTGTTGGTAGGTGCCGGGGCCCCATGAATGGCGTTGACTTTTTTCCTCTGTTGGGTGTATCCCCACACTATCTACCAGATACCCCAGGAACTTCACTGATGTGGCTGCAAACACACACTTGTCTCTCTTCAACTGTAATCCTGCATCCTCGATTCTTCCCAACACCTGGTGTACCCGCTGCCAATGCTGGTTCTCCATTGCCCCAGTGATCAAAATATCGTCCAATAGCACCACTACTCCAGGTATCCCAGCCAACAGTGTCACCATCAGTCGCTGGAATATAGCTGGGGCATTACAAATACCAAAGGGTAACCCTTTTGACCTTAAATAACCCATTCATGGTATTTACCGTTGAAATTTCTGACGTGGCCTCATCCACAGACACTCGTAAGTAGGCTTCTGCTAAGTCAACCTTTGAGAACACCTTCTCTTCCGCTAAATTCGAAAATGCCTCATTGATGGTTGGCAATGGGTAAACGTTTTTGTTGCGTACTCCCCACATAGTCTCACTGACCCATCAGCCTTGTGAACTGGTACGATGGGGGTGGCCCACTTTGAATGTGCTGCCGGTTCGTAAACTCCATTCTCCACCAACCTATCAGTTTCCTCACTCACACTCTCTGCCAAAGCGAAAGCTACCGTCCTGCTCTTCCAAAATAATGGCTTGACATCTGACTGGAGCTCAACCGTCACCAATGGTCCCTTGTACTGTCCCAGTTCAGTGTCTGCGAAGACCCATGGATATTTGTTTCCCACTTCTGTTGCCTCCCTTGTTCCAGTGAGTGGATTCCTTCCACAGTTATGCCTGAGGGTTTCAGCCAGCAATGTCCCAACAGGCTCGGCCCTTTTCCTTCCGCAACCAGCAAGGTTAATTGAGCTGCAGCAGTTTTGATGCATACCTGCACCGTCAAAGAAACAAGCACCCTCAGTTTCTCATGGGACCATGTATGCAGCACTAAGTTTGATTCCTGTAGTGTTGAATTACGTCTTTAGGTCTCATCACTAATAATTGTATGGCTTGCTCCTATATCCACCTCCATATCCAGCTCCTTGCCATTTAACCACACTTTCACCTGGATTGGTGGTTGGCCACGTGGGGCACCTACCTGAACGTTATATAAACTGTACATTGCAATGTCCTCATCAGAAGAGAACTATTTTCCCTGCATGCTGTAATTAGCAGTTCTTTTGCTATCCCTGGGTTTCCTGTGCATCCTTTTGCTTTGCCCATTTTTCTTTGAGATGCATGTCCGCTCCAGATGTCCGATTTTGGAACAGAAATTGCATGTGGTGCCTTGATGTCGACAACTTTGAGGGCTGTGCAACCCATTGCATCGCCAACATGGTTGTTGCTCCTTCCTCCTCTGTTCGCCCCATGTTCCCTTGTTGGATGTATCACCTGCCCACTTCTGTACTGCCATATTTGCCACAGCACCCACCACTTCACTCACCGCACCTCTCAGGTCGTTCACATTCCGGCTTGCTGCTTCAGCTCTGCTGCAGCCAGGTCCTCTGCATCTTTAAAGGTAAGTTTGTTTTTCGACAACATGGCATGTTGCACTGCTTTATCGCGCACTCCACACACAAACCGATCGTGCAACATGCGTTACAGATCAGAGAAGTTAACAGTGCGTGGATAGCCGTTGCAACTCTGCGACATAACGTAGAAATTATTTCCCCTCTATGCTGGTTGCACTGGTGGAATTTAAACGTTTCCACAATCTCGCTCGGAGTTGGCTCAAAATGCACCGACAGCAGCTTCAAGATCTCATCTATGGCTACATCTCCCGTTTGTTTAGGTGCTACCAATAATGCGACCAAACTGTAAATTTCAGTGCCACACACAGTAAAAAATATTGCTTTCTTTTTGTCCACATTTTTTATATTGTTTGCCACAAAGTAGTAATGTAACCGTTCAGCATGTGTTTTCCACGAATCTCTCCCCGGGTGGAATTCGCCAAAGGAACTAAAAAGTGCTATACCGCATACGAGTACTGCCCGTTGAGGTTATAGACTGTTTTTTGCGCTCATCGCGATTCCGAACCGAAGATGACGCCCGTTAACAACGTGAATTCACGTCCACTCGTCGCCAGTGTTAAGTATCTAACCCACTAATCTAGGTAATTATTGTATTGCATTACAATGCAACTGCTATCCATAACCGACACTTGTTATGCGTGCCAACCGGTCATCATAACCCTACGACTGACAACAATAACACACAGGTGTACCAATGTACACGACAAATATCCAAAAATGTACACACACAACAAACAGAATGGTGGGGTAGAAAAAAAAATTAAGACTGGCAACACTTAACTGACAGTTAGGGTTGGTCTTTTTTCTGAAACTGTATGTGAAAGTTGGTTAGGAGGAATAGGGGAAGTACCAGTAGGCTTAGTGGCATAGTTATTGTATTTGGAACCGCCCCTTACACACATTGTGTAACTGTTTTTATGTGACTTACCTATTAGTAACTGTAACACCAAAATGTGTATATTTTACTGCAATGAATCAGATAACAGATTTTTGAGAACTATCTTCAAAACAAGTTCTTACAGTTTTGCTAGGCTGTCTAATATATTTATTTAAATTTTTGATTTTTTGATATTTCTCGACAGTGGCTTTATAAAATCCTGTAGTTATTAAATCAGGACTCTACTGTATAAGCATAGTCAGTTCCATGAATTATAACTAAAAAAAAAATACTTGTCCATGAACAGGAACATTTTAGAGTATGTTTATGCAGTGTATCACTGTATCAGTAAGTAGATGTTGCAGTCTGATGATGGTTATTCACACTCAGTCTTATGCAATGTTTCAAGGACAGAAGTGTTTGTTATTTTAGAAAGTGACTAACAAAATCTCTACTCGTTGAAAACATGTTTGAAATTGAATTTAGAAGAATAGGTCGTATAAAAAATAAACTTTCTGAACCAACCCACTGCAAAAAAAAATTGATTTTCTGGTCTGCCAAGCACATTATGGAAGTAGGTATGTTGACAGTTTGTGGATAATTATGGGGTTATAAAAGTAGCAAAGTGCTTGTACCATGAAGTGAATGATGGAACTGTGTTTGGAAGAAATACATTAACTTTGTGGAGTAGCCACAGTCTATAGTGTGCATGCTTGTATTCAATGTTTTAGTCCCGTAACAGGGGTGTTTGCTTTATGCTAGGTAGCCTACATGTGCTCAAGTATTATGAATGTATGTCCCAAGGACCATATTTCCCCATATTTGAATGTTCTGTAATTGTTGGTGCAGGGAGCAGTCTAATGCTCTGAAGTGCATTGGAAATGTAATGTCAAACAATCGCGACCATGATACTCACTGTCGTTGGACGCTGGAGCTTATTGGACAGATACAGGCAACCATCACCAATAGAATGGATGCTGACAACAAACAGGTAGCTAAATGCCAAAATTTGTTCATGTCTATTGAACAGCGGCAATTATATTTAACGTACTTGTCCCTACATAGCTCATAGGGAATGTTCAACCCGTGTTAATGCATAAATATAATTACCTATCTACATTTTTTTTGTTGAAGTGTGAAAAGGAGGGTGGGGGATGTAAACTACTTTTGTTAATTGCATACAGTTTAAAAACTGGTGTAGACATTTTTTCCTTCTAAGAAAATAATTTAATCATAAAAATACAAGGTCAGTATATCTGCTCATGATTTTCCACAGAAATTACAAAAGGTCATTTTTCAGATCCTGGCATGGAAAGTTAGGTAAATGTAAGTAGCATGTAGGAATATAAAAGTTCTAACTATATTTTCAGTTGTGTTTGTTACTAGTGCGTATTTGATACAGCACCTCCTCACCAAATAATGAAAACTTCAAAACATACAGAAAAAGCTTTAAACTACCGTTACTGTAATTATTTCAGTTCAGTCTTAGTACCAATAGATTCCTTTTTTATTTCCAGGGACAGGGCTTTAACTGTGCCTTGAAGATAGTTTTATGTAGATTTAAAATGTAATAGTCTTGATTGATCACACTTATAATGTGACAAGATTTTCTTTTATTATTAGGTATGTACAGTGCAGAATTAATACAATTAGTAATGGATGAAAAAATGTTCATGGCGTGATCTGTGCATTGTATATTATGGATGTTGTTTCCAGTCAGTCATGTTCCTATGTGATGTGCTGTTCCTGACTGTGATAATACTATCAGGACATGACTGCCTGGTTCAAACACTGGAAAATGTGTCCTGCATACGAGACGTGCGACTACAGCTCTTTCCATCAGCCCTGCAAGCTCTTCTGGCAACCAATCAGTGGACAGAAATATCAGACCAGGCATGTTCTTACAAAATTTATTCTGTGGTTTGAAATCATAGGCCCAATTCATAAATATGCATTAATTTATGTTTTCTCCTCATGCAGTACTTACAGTAGTTTGTAAATTGTTGCATGATGTATATCAAGTTGTGTAGTACCACCTGAGTTAAGGTGTTGGTGGATCATTGTAATGAAATCAGTAGGTAAATGGTGGTTGTGATGTAAATTATACAGCAGTAAAAATTACATATTTATATTGTAACATGTAAAACTAGTGTCTAGTATAGTTTATATTAAAGTAATGCGACACCTGTATAGAATATGTTTGAAGTAGCAATATTAGCTACTAGGTACGTACTCCCAGAGGTATGGCCACTTGCTACCAGAGGTATGTACTACTGTGTAATATTTGCTGATTGTTTCTTCAGGTGATTGAGTGGTTGCACCAAATGCAGACAAGTGATGCTGTTACGCCACAGTATACTGCTACATTTCGAAAGGCACTTGTTGCTCTGCGGCACAATAAATACTTCAAGAAATCATCTGTGTGGATGAGGATTATACCTGCCAGGTCATCAGGTGGCAAACAGTAGTTTGTGTATTGTAAGCCAAAAATGTGTCACACATGCAGTAGAACCTGACTGTTATTACCTATTAGGGTTCTAATGAAAAAGGGGTTGTGAGGTTATAATATACAGGTATGCTATTTTTTTTTTAATTTCCGACCAATTGTGACCAGCTAAATGTCAGGACACATGAAACTTGTGTTATTTTCTGGCAGCAAACTGTACTTCACAACCGTTACATACGTATTTGTCTGGTATCTATTGACTAATTTCTTGCAACATGAAAGTCAAAAGCCAATGAAATCACATATTGTTCTCAAGTGTGTGTGTGACATTATGGACTGGAAGTCTGTGCCATAATAGTAAAGTGAATTTGCAGATGTCTCCCTAATGTCAAAGTTAACCATTATTCTCATGAACTTTGTGTTCTTTTGTGTCCAGCATGAAAATTGTTAGTTAGTTAAATATAAATTAATTTTATTAGGCAGAAATATTAGAAAATAAATAAATAAGTGCACACAATGTTGCTATGTATACACAGTACAGCTCGTATAATTTAATGAGCCTCATTTAAATCTTCACTAATTGCTCTCTAATATAGTACATAATTTAAATACACAGGAAGATAGACAATTTTGATCTAGATCTGCTATCTCAGCGTATATGTCAACTGTATACCTGCCGAGACCAAGCCGAATAGAATGCCAAAGATGAAGCATTGTTCAGCAGCAAGGTGTTAAAAATTAGTTTTAGCCATTTAAATTAATTTTGAAATTATTATGATGTCATATATATTGCCTGCAGGTGAACATTTTAACTCCTTCACTGCAACATTCTACTATAGTCTAATATACAACATATTTCTAAACTGTGGTATGCGACTTTAGTCGAACATCTAATTAAATGACTCTGTAAACCATAGATACATAGTTTTCTCCCTTAAAAATAACCGAAAATAAACTATTCACAAGAAAAAGATTTTAAAATAATTTTTTACACTATCTTGGCACAATTAATTTTTTTTTCCGCAGCAAAAGAGTTAAACACAAAAACTTCTGTGATATATGTAGGAGTTTTCAATACATCCAGATGCACACATCAAAACCTAGAGGATTTGTATGAAAACTGGCAAGTTACAATACAAAATGGACAAAAAATCCTATCAAAACAAAAATACAGTGCTACCAATGTGTAAAAATAATAAATTGTATTCAGTTGTGTGAACTAAGGTTGGTAATACTGGAGGGCCAATTCGGGCAAACTTTGAATGTCTTTGTCGAAAATAAAGTTATCGCTGTTTAATGTTGAGTTACATCTCTCTTCTTATATGCTCCTTGATTTTGATGAGTGCAGCTTAGGAAACTGCTGTTGTTTGTAACCCATATATTTTTTCACCGGGTCTAGAAAAAATATTTTTAATAGGTTTATGGTATATTGCACGTAATTTTCTTAGCACTTTTCTTTCATGTGGAAATTTTGCCACACAATCTTTACCACAATAATTTTCTTACTTGCAGGATAGCTCATATTTTTTTCATGAACATCACCTCACTTTCCAATAATCTTCTCGAATTTGCAAGTCTATATACATAGTATAAAATTTAAGACACAGGTCGTCGACAGTGCTTTGCAAAAATTAGGCTAACACATCTAAACAAATTAAAATCCAAATAAAACTGTGAGCATTGTCGGTTATCATTCACAAAACAAGAGTAGTGTATTCATTGTCAAGGTCACACTGACAAGATAATTGCACGTTGCATGTGATGGCATGGCAGTCAATGTGCACTGTAAGATGGGCTGGGCAGAGTCAACACTTACTGAATAGTGCCGACAGTATTGGGAAGCAGCAATTAGTTTTTGTTGTGCATTACGTATAATAAAGTGCCCACCGAGAAAAATGCATTGCATAGCAGCCAGTGAAAGTGCAAGTACCGGTAACTTACTGCTTAACCCATTTCCCTCAAAATTTCTTGTGTTTCCTTTGGTTTGCTACAGGTCTGGAAAACTGAAAACGTGGAAAAGTCAGGGAATTGCTTCTGATGATTGGAAATTCAAATATGGTACTATACAAACTTTAGCCTGGTGATTCAAAGCTTCTGTAATGTCCTGCATTTGCAGTAGTTTTGTGAAGGGAGAAAATATACATTCTAAATTTTTTTTTTTCAATAAGTACTAAGAAACAGTAACTTATAATTATGTCTCTTAACCTTAAAAATTGAAAAAACAGGTTACTGTTCATTACTTTGAGGTTTCAGTAAATATAAAAGTATCATCATTACAGTATACAGAATATTAGGCTACCTGTTTCGTGATGGACAACAACTCAAAACTATAGTTATTGTTAACAGGAGAGCAGCCACTATCTTTTTATAACAGGTTTTAATAAACCAGTCCTACCTGACTTTTGTACTAAATGAAAAAGACTAGAAATTCTTAATTTTTTCTGGGAAACCTAGACATGTCAGGGGAATTTGATCTTGATATTCTGTAGAAACCCTGATAAATACGTCATTAGTTGGTCACAACAGGAAGATCATGCCGTATCGAAATGTAATGACATGCTTCTGATTGAATTTTATTGCACTACATATATGACATTATACTGAATAGATCTTGTCCAAGAAATTATAAAAATCTAACTATGTAAATATTTTTTGTAAGTTGTGACCCAATTATTCTCGAGGTGTAATATATGCTGCAGTGTGTACAATGCTCACCAAGACAAACTCATAATTAAAGAACTATAAAAAATGCAGCATACTTTTTTTTTATTACAGTTCCTCAAAAATGGGCCGTAAAATATGTGGTCATAACTGTGTTTACTGTAACTTAAACTGTACATTGCAGTGTTGAGAGATATTTATGCAATATATATAATAAATTATTTGTTTCAAATTGAGTTATTTGCTTTATTAAATAAATAACTGAATTTAGTTTCAGTAGGTAATTGATCTGTCATAGATTCACACATCATTAGTAAACAACGCAACTGATCAAATAGTAAACAGACATTTTTTTGTTTTTATGTGTACACTATAAATAAGTAGCGAGTAGCATACATATTCAAATGTAAAAATATGATACCTTTGGCGTGAAAAATTATTTTAGAGCTATGTTTTTTAGGCTCAATAATTGTCTGTTATGGATACTGTGATGAAAAGTTAACTTTTCTTTGCTTGAAAATAATCATTGCAGTGCATGGTGCTTGCTTGAAAGTATGAACACAGCAATAAAGCACGAGTGCTAAAAACCATGCACTGCGCTGTTTAACATGAAGAATAGTGTTTGGCTGTTGAAAATATGTTGCCTTTTTATAAAGCAAACAAATACACTGTTGCTATTATAAGGTATAGTTTGTGGTGGTTAATGCCATTTTTTCTACATAGAATGGCAATTAACAGATTGAAAGTTTTCTTACATTGTGTCTGCTATCATACGTTCAGGAAGCCGTTTCATTTCTTTCTGTGTAAAAAAGTAACGTCAAGTCTGGTGCACATCGGTTGCACATAGACACACACACGACGCAAGGTAGAGCAGGACAGGAAATTGAAGACCACTGTCATAAGGACCTCTAAAAATGGTGCCTCACGAAATTAGCAAAATACTGTGAAGTTTGGCGTGATTTAAATTTTTCCACGATTTCAGCATAATTTCGTTAAAAGCCATGTTTCATACAAATTCAGATGCCTTGGCAGATGTTTCCTCGCAGATAATTTAAGGCACAATTGCCAAAATGTGTAAGTTTTCCTTACAGATATTTCTGGTGTTGTTTAACTATTGTTTCTCTGTAATGATATTAGTCCAGGCGTGCAGTTTTAATAGATTCTAACCTTTTTCATCAATATGTAAAGGGTTTAAATAACTGATGGATGAAAAAATACAGACATTCAGTTATTTCACACATTATACCACTAAAAAACCCTGATATTTACGTCACGTGTTCCACCATGATAGTGACCATAGCTATACTTGCGCAGATATAGGTACTCATCCCTTGAAATATTTTGCACTCGTTCTTCATGGTCATGGATACACGGTACCGTGATCTCAGTGTATCGACAAGATGGCGGCAGAGCAACAGAAGCAGCAGCAAAAGTTCGAACTCTACCTAGTTACAATACATATTATCTCTATGACTTTTCTGCTATTCCATCAGTTTGAGTAGCTATTAGACAAATTAACTGGACTATAATTTTTTGTAATAAAAAGTTTCACTTTTTACACCTACTGAAAGGAACTGAATTAACCGGAGAGCAAAAAATTATAAATAGTTTTAATAAAAAGGAGGATACTACTGTATAGTCTGATAATGAAAAAATTCAATACTGTAATTTTAATTTGCATTATTTAATTAAGTACTACGCACACTTTATAAACATTAAAAATTAATAATAATTAGGCAAAATCAAAACTGGTTAAATATAATAATTTTGACAGTATTACACAAAAATATTTTTACGCTTACAATTTTTTCCACCGCTTTTAACTGGTTTTTACGCTGCTTCAGTGTTTTAACACCAAATTTTTGCACCACTTTTAGGATTTTACCGAAATCAGCAATTTTTATTTGCCATTTTAGGGGTACTTAGTGATGCCTTGCAGATTATTGCAAAGGTGCCATTACAGTCTTGGGTTTATGTAAACGGTGGCACCTAAATGAGAAATCTCATTGCCATTAATATGAGAAGCAAATCATTAACACCAATGAAGGGAGAGAAAAAAAATGATAATTGTGAAAATATATAGGTGCAGGCCAAATACTCCACATCGGTTTGTAATTTTTAAGTAAAAAATAGTGTGCTTTACTACAATGAAAACAAAAAAAAAAAATCAGTTTGTTTGCAAAGCATAGTAATCCATCCTTGTGTTGATGCTCACTACAAGTAACAAAGAAATTTTACTAACGGGTGGGACTTATCAACATGACAGTAACGTTTTTAATTTCCGCTTTGCGCTTCTTGGGTTGCCATACTCAAGCGGACAATGGACCCCCACCTACAGTAAGTCCTCGATTAACGGATGGGTTACATTCTCGGAAAATGTCCGTTAATTAAATCAGATTTATTTTTCACAGGCAACAACATTAAAAAAAAATGTAGGTTCTATAACATTGCAAAAATGCACACATTTTGCGTAATATCTCAAAAACGGTGCACAGCAAGAAAAATTTTTACGGGACAAAAGTTGTTCGCAACAAAATAATGAACAAAAATCGTCTCTACAAATTTTACCGTATCTCTTACCATTTCGGAGATGCCTTTACTTTATTCTCAATGTGTAGTAGGCCTTCAGTACTAGTACTACTACATATATTAACTTAAATTTAAATACATTTTCGGTTACAACCTATGTTAATTTTTACGTTTCGTTGTGTTTCTAGACGGACAACACGAAAGGATTTATAAACATTTAAAACCATTTTTATCAGCAATTAGTCACGCCACACCTGAATATTACTGTAAGACACATGGCACGATCGTTTCACTTTTTTAAAGTTACGTTCGGCAAATTTATTTAGAAAAAAATAGAAGCCTTTTACAAAAACATATTTTTGCTCTAGCCTACAAAATAACATGCAACATTTACGAACTTGACAATTTAAATCTCAACTATACCTTTTTTTTTTTTTGTTGCAAACATGCGTGTTTCGGACCATGTATGCGAGGTTGCTAGTTCAATTCAATATGATCTTATCGGGAATGTTTTTTTCCATAAGGATTACACAAACAATTACGAATGATGATGCAAACTATTCCGTCACAATAGTACCGCACACTCATAAATTGGCAAATATGCTGAAGCACTGGAGTTTTAAATCTTAAGAAATGCATTTATGCAAAAAAAATTAAAACTGCTACGATAAAATAATAATAAAATTCAAGTTTCTGCCGTAAAAGGTAAATTAATGACTGTCATCTTCACTGCCAGACACGTGCTCCTTGTCAGCTGAAACAAACAATATTACACAACTATGAACTTTAAAACTACCGCGTGTAACTCCCGTCTGGAACTGTGTACGTATGCAAAGAGTCACGACTAAGGGGAAACTAGTCGGTCACAAAGCCGCTTGGAGTTAGGGTTTCCTTCTCAAGGAAAAAGAAAAAGATTCTCGGTTTTCAGTAGCACCACACGTGTTGACAACTGATACCCGCGCGCCCAACCCCATGTTACATCCCTCAGGCCACCTGCTCTGAATGGTATGTAGGTCTTGAGGAAGAGAGAGGGGTAAGCACTGTTGCCAGATGTACGGAAGAATGTAGCGCATCGTGTGTCTTTACACATCGCAGCCTGTACTACAGGCTGTTCGGAAATATGGTTCCTGTTTCCTAAAAAATTAGCAACTCGGAAATGTCCGTTAAAGCAAGTTTTGTGTCCGTTGTTTGAATTAAAGGAAACGAAATGAAATGTCCATTACTACAAATGTCCGTTAAATAGATGTCCGTTAATTGAGGACTTATTTGAAATGTTCGGTCATGAGTAATATACAAAACTTGAAGCAAGACTTTATCTTGAATATATAAAAAATGTTCTATAAGATTGAAAATTCAAGTGCAGAGGTGCCAATCATTCACCAAAGCTTTCAGTAGTAATTTTTTGAAAAATCTGTAGTTTTCCGTAGTGAACGTGTATCTTAAATGTGTATATGTCACATTACCTATTTGTATGTAATTTCTGCATTTCTCGTTGGATCTACATGTGCGCGCGTGCGGGCAGTGGCATAGCCAGAAATTTCTAAAAAAAGGGGGGGGGGGATACACAAGTTTGATGAAAACCTGCAGGGGGGAGGTAACTTACCAGTGCAAACATAAAATTAATAATCAAGAGTACAAAAAGCAGAAGGGGGAAGCAATACCTGTTTTAAAGCTCTCTCATATATATATTTTTTGTGAATTGTAAAGGTAATGAACTCTTTATCCACTATATAAAAATATTTGAATGATTCTTTATTTTCTGGCCTCCTTATAAATTTTGGTTGTACAAATAAATCAACTATTTCTCTTGCTACAATTTAAACACTTTAGCTTAAATGGAAATCGTAAAATAAATTCGATAATCGATTTAATATAAAATACACAAATTAAAGATAACATGTTTGTTGGATTATGTTAGCGATAAAGAGATAAGTAAATACTTTTCACAAGTTACATATTTGACTGCAGCATAATTACACAACATGTAATGTAAATATGTTTATAGGCCTGGTTATGCAGTATACATAAAGGCCAGCAAACAAATTTAATAAAATATTTTTAATAAACAATAATTAAAATTAGTATCTTCTTTAATAAATTTTTATAAAGTAATCGATGAACTAGTCACCCCGAGCAATGATGATGAGAGGGTTTTACGGCCTTTTAACACCTAAGGTCTTGAAAGCCAATTCACCACGGGCAAGGGGGGGGGGGTTTACAACCCCTATCTGACCCCCTTGGCTAAGCCACTGCGTGCAGGTGTATACATATAGTATATTAATATCTCTTTCTTGAAATTTTTAACTGGGAAAATGCTAGACTTTTTTTCCCTGTAAATATAATGGCAGCAGTCATCTTTGCCTCAGTGAGCACAGCACATGCATCAAGCCTTTTGTACCACTGCCACTTTGGGCGTACTCTGAAAGTCTCGGCTACGGCTTCCGACAAACAGCTGCCGCAACCAGCATGCCTG
Source organism: Medauroidea extradentata (assembly GCA_003012365.1). NCBI lineage: Eukaryota > Metazoa > Arthropoda > Insecta > Phasmatodea > Phasmatidae > Medauroidea > Medauroidea extradentata. The sequence goes on from PNEQ01050936.1 coordinate 15,429, forward strand.
TGAATGTAATGGAAACAATAACAAGCACGCATACCCTATTTGTAAACACGCGAATTTAAATTGAAGATTTGAAAAGGTAGAATTCCATAGTATTACTGGGGTAACCGTAATCCTGCAATGAGTGATTATTCGTATAAACTACAGACAACTTGTAGTATTTGGCATCTCTGAAAATGTTTTGCTGGGGGAAGTGGGGGGGGGGGGGGGGGGGGGGGGGGGGGGGAGATACAGGGTGGGGCTAAATTCGACCTACAAATTTCGGGAGGCAATTCCTTGTGATCATATAAGTAGAAAATATACGGGACACTTTGTACGTAAAACTAATATTAAGGGTGCTATGAGCCCTTAAACTTGGAAATTTTAAAGTGTATTTTTTAAAAATAATGGGAATGAAGAGGCATAACAAGTTGAGCATTGTTTTCCACCACTGGGACCTTGAAATACACAGTAGAAGCACATCAGTATCTTGCACCCTAATACAACATACTAGGGTGACTATCCTTTTATTATATGCCACTTTTCTACCAGCAGGAATTATGGACTTTTCATGCTGTTTGTTACTAGAGAAGCACGTCAAAAGTAAAAAACCAGTCAGCCCATTGTAAATACGTAGGACCAACCGCTTTCATGGAAAATTTGTAACAAGTGTGGGCTGCAGTAAGACAGTTCCTAGCATGTAGGCAATACTGCATGCACATGTGTATGGCAGGCTGCTGTACCCACTGCTATGGCTATGAGAGATGGGAGGGAAAGAGGCCTCGCATCTCATCGATAGCTAGAGGCATGTGAAGATAGCAATTTCAAAATTATTTTGAGGAATTTTCAGATTGGTTTTGTAGTATTTTGAAAAGAGCCTTGTAGCATTTTGTAGTATATATAATGAAAAAGTTAGAAATTATAAGAAAATTTAATTTTCTATCAAAAAAAAAACATACTTACAAAACTTATCAAACATGCAAGATATGTACAAGACAATGGTTTTTATCAGAAACAAATAAAATGGTTCACTGATTAAATTTTAGCATTGAACAGGTTTCCAAGCTTTCTTCTTTCAGCATTGTTCTTCTGTCTGAAAGTACAAGGTTGTAGTTGCTGAAAAACCTCTTAGCATCTACACTGTTTACAGATAACGCGAGTGCGCAGCAAATGTGAACAAGTAAAGCGAAACAGATGCGACTCTGTGAATGCTTGTAATTGTAACTTTGAGAGGAAGACAGAGAATGAAAAGATGTGTTTATGGAAGTGGAAGAGGCGAAATGAGTGATGTTCTGCTACACTTCCTGTTACACCGTTCATGAAGTTATTCTACGACCCGTTGAAACTGAATGCCACCATGTTGTAAATGGTGAACATAGAAAAATGTGCACGGACGTATGTTAACGTGACGTGTTTATTTTTGTTTACGTAACCCAAGCATTAACATGTAATTTCTATATAAATGCATGTTTATACTAATTTCTGAAATACTTTTTTTGAAATTAAATAGTGAATGGGTATGGTATGTCTCAATTATGCACACGTCTTTGAAGCCTATCAAAAGTTAGGCGTTTTTCGTAAATAAGTCGTAATTTCGCAGATTTTCGCAAATAACTCAAAATGCCGCATATATTTCGCATTTATCGCAATTTGCGATTTTCACGTACCTTTATCTATATCTAAGATCATTAGAGATGGTAAAACAAAGTAAATCAAAGAACTTAAAGTCAGAGAACCAGGAAAGGAATCAGCCATGAACTATGTCTAGAGATCCATCCCAGCATTCACCTGGAGTGATTTCAGGAAATCATGGGAAACAGACAACAGGGTTCCCACAGAAATATTAAAATGAATTTCCCTGACTTTCCCTGACTTTCACTGACCAATCATTAAACATTTCCCTGACCATAATTAATATTATTATAACAACACGCCTACACAACAAACTTTTTTTTTTCAGCCTCCACCATCCCCATAGCTGCCCATCATTATCCTTTTAAGCAACAGATATTTTATATAACAATTTAAAACAGTAACATTGAAATAAATACATATAAACTAAGTTGCGGATGCTATATTTGACTATTTGAAAACTTACACTTAGTAATAATATTATTAATAATTATTATTATTATAAAACACCAAAAATATGGATAAAAAGACCAGAAAAACTATCACGTAAAAAAGGAAAAGTGGCCTTCACAGCAGAAAAAAGTGCAGGTTGTGAAGAGAGAAGTTTAATACTGTATCATATTCAGAACATTTTCACTGACTTTCTACTCTCTTAGGGTCATTTTCCCTGACTCACAGGGTTTCAAAACAT
>PNEQ01050937.1:0-11095 GCA_003012365.1 Medauroidea extradentata
TATATATATATATATATATATATATATATATATATATATATATATATATATATATATATATATATATATATATATATATTCATTTGTCTGTGGTATTGGTGGTATTCTTGTTTTGCTCATCTATGTTGTAATGTGTATTGTCTTTTGGTTTTATTTTATTCTACCTCCATAGTTTTATGTACTATCGTTAGAGATAATGGTATATCGCGAAAAATTTTTGTGACAACATAGCCTTGAAAACATTGTAGTTTCTCGCAACATGTATGATTGGGTGATATATGTCAAACACAACGTAGCTGTCTGCAGACCAATAACAGGCATCAAATATCACAGTAGCGGGATTCTTATTGGCTCAGTCAAATAGGATAGTTGCTCCAAGTACATGCGAAAGCCAGTAATCTTCTGGTAAGCTGAACGTACGTTGAAACATAGCAAACAGTCAAGCTTTCCCGCGATAAACCATCATCTCTAATTATCGTAGAAGAACAGGTCTGGACACTCGCCTGGATGCTTGACCCCCCTTGTTGTTTGGCTGCAGTTCACCAAGTTACCGATAATGCTATACATTTTTGGAGCTGTAATTCGGGCGGTCGAGTTCAAACCCCGCCCACCTCCCTCCCACTAAGATAAACAGTTTATCAAAACGTATTTTTTTTATCAATTTATAAAATACTTCCTTCGCTCACAATTTAAAATCATGGCTCCAGAAATCTTTATTTATTTTATAATGCAAGCAATGCAAAAAAGTGGGCGGAGTTTGAGTCCGACCACCAAGATTACAGCGCCAAAAAGTACAACAATCTCGGTAACTTGACGAACTACAGCCAAACAACAAGGGTCAAGCAAAATACATTGTTAGATAGACGAGTGTCCAGACCTGTTCTTCTACGACCGTGGTATGATCTGTCTTTGTTGTTTGCTTACATATGTTTATTAACGTTGCATTAATGTTCTGCCGAAGTTAATCAATTACGTGCGGGATCGTGAATTTCTTTACAATTGCTATAGTAGCATTTAGTTCAAGTCTTACACGTTGTGTTAGTTGGCGGTGCTCTTTCTATGGCGCATGTCTGCTGTGTTGTTGTAAACCGTCAGCAGAGAATAAATAATGCTAACGAAGAATATGTAACTACCCTGTGCCGTTAGAGTAGAAACGGATGAGCAGATTGCAGACAGACGGACGTGACGGATCATTGTAAAGCCACCTTGTTTTCGTGGACATTGTCACGTGATGTATCTCCTTGTTCTCGTTGGTAGAGACAAAGAACCAATAAAGAAATACGCAGCGAAAGAACGTCATTCCTATTAGGTGTACAGGGAACCAATAATTTATTTAGAGTATGCCACGTCATTTTTACATTAAGACGTGAGAATGAAAGACAATATATAATAGAGACGTGTAATGAATCATTCAGCAGGAACAGCGTTCACATTTATTTGTTTTTCATTTCAAGAACTTTTATGAATTAATTGTGTATCGCTGTCTGCTCTAAGCGGATATTTATCATCATATAGAAGCGTTACATTTCTTGTTAAACATTGTTTCATTTTCTTACCGTGTATTTTTCTTTAGTTCTTCCACTTGAGCTTTCTTGGTCTTCGAGGAGTTTGTTTTCTGTGAATTATTATCATTTTTTCTTTGTGTTGTGAACTTTCTGTTTTTAGAATGTAATTAACTTTCTATGATTACCGTTACTGGTCGGACCAAAAAAAAAAAATTAATTATGGCTGAAAGTTATTTGTTTTGATCGTGTACTGTTCTTGTGAAATATTTTGTACCAGAGGCCGCGGTGGTATAGGGGTCAGATTTCTTGCCTCCCATCTAGCAGATCCGGGTTCGATGCCCGGGATCGGTCCCCAGATTTTCGCATGGGGAAGTCGTGTCGGGTGATGCCGCAGGTCGGCGGTTTTTCTCGGGGATATCCTGTTTCCTTCGCCCCTTCATTCCAGCGCTGCTCCATACACCATCTTCACCCCTCACCAGCGCTGAAGAATTCGATGTTGAGAGCTGACCAAAATCTCTTCACTTCACTTATTTTGTACCACTCTAAGCAGATCTGCAGACGTGAATAGTAAATTGTTTGTTCTTTACTTTGGGGTACATTGCTATGTTACTCTGAAGTCGGCTAAAATTACATAATTCATTTATTCATATTTTAAAAGAATCAATTAATTGACATCCATATTTCAACAAAAAACAAAAATTTAGATCATCAGTTATTAACATTGAAGTAAACTAAATATATATTATTGAACATCAATAAATCAAATAATATTTACGAAGTTCATCCCCCCCTTTTTTTTTTGTAACATTGCACAAGCATCATTGCATGTAATAAAAAGCTATATTTCATAGGACGAGCCTGCCCAGCTGCAAATTAGACTCCTTGCATGTTAAGTAGTAAGAACAACCGTTCCGTGTTCGGCAGGACACAAGTTTCCTCATAGTTCACAGTTGGAACAATATTCTTCATTTTAAAAGGTTTTTTATTTATTTTTCCCCTTATCACATACTGTAACCTATCACTTCGTTCGATATGAGATTCTTAGTCTCATCTAAGAACATATTTTGCTATAGAAAGAATGTATTGTAACGATTATTTTATAATAATTTTAATTTTCTCTCTTTTGCATACTTCAGTGATGTTTTCTATTTGATGGATATTAATTTTCTGAATTAAAAATTACTTTGTGTACCAGGTTTGTTCATGAGCGCCCTTTTATAACCCTGTAGTTCAGTATTGTAACCACATTAGGTTAGGACGCACATACTTTCGATTTCTTTTTATAATTCTTTTAGTAATTAATGCTACGTTTCGTTGTTTTTCTAAATTTTTTCCGTGTTTTTTCTTGTGTAATCTCTAACTTCGAAGGCAGTTTTTGCCAATTGCGTGAAGGCTTAAAATGTAGCAGCGAGCGCTTCCGGAAACCGTGGCGTTCAAATGGCGTAATTTATTTTACTTTGGTCGGAATCACCAAGTTCACACTCCATCCTAAGGTGGTATTTTTTATTTTATCATAGAAGTACATTGCTATTGCAAGCAGGCATGGGACACGTATAAGGTCTTGGTCTTTCATTTACTTCAAACAATTGCAAATAACTCGAATGTTTTTTAACCAAATGCTTTGAAAAAATTTGAGACTGCGTACAGTCATATGATACACAATTTTGGCAGAGAGTTTTTTTTTTTTTAATATTGTACCGTTTGTAGCAAAACATTATTTTGCTTCATTCTGACTTATTTTGACAACAAAATATGTGATATTTCAGGGGGGAAATTCTAAGAATCCGTTTGGTTAAATGCAACAGAAAAATTCAGATACAAACTATGATAATATAAGTGTTAAAACTGTGAGAATGAATTTTTGATATATGTATTAATTTGCGTTTAAAAATATGTTCTAAACCACTGCAAAACTAAAGAGCGAGACCTTATGAAGCGCGCGCATGTCATGGTCTAATTAACATCTTTATTAGCGAACAACCGACAAATAGTCCAGAGACGCTGACAAAGACGCCATTAGCGTAATGTGTGCTTCTTATTAGGCGAAGTGATGCCAAGCAAATTACGTGAATTTAAAGTCGTGTAGTCGCTTGAGATTAATTTGAACGCTCATATTTTTAAAGTTCAACGCGTTTACAAGTTTATGTTCTGAGGTTTGGACTTCTTTTCTTGGGTTGAAACGGTTTTTCACCAACTGGTTCTGAGAATCACAAGCGACTGTTTTTCTACCCGTTGTAGAGTTTTAGCTTAGTCGCGAGCATACAAAGTATTTTATTGTGGCAGACACTTTAATTTGACGAAATAATTCCAGTTTTAGTTTCAGAATTGTACTTGTTTTTAATTTTCAAAATTTGTTTAAATGACTGTCTAACCGAGTAAAAACGAACAAATTTGTCTAATGTATTTAACTATTTCTGAGTCTCACTTTATTATAATTCGCGTAGTTTATTGAATTAGAACGTTGTAAGGATGTGATAGAATAGTGATTAACTCCTTTTAAGTTGCTCAAAGTAAGTTTTGCTTCACTACATTTTCTTTCATACTCGTAAGAGATTCTTGTTTATTTTCTGATTAAATTATATATTGTGATAGTCAATATTTGTCAGTATTTCGTCTTCCATTGTTTGGTATGTTAAGCTAAGCTTCAGAAACTACCATCTACGCCTATCTGTCTAACACCATTTAAGACACACAGCTATAGCTGGCACACATCGGAGTTGGATAGTACCTGCGTTACAGTACATCGCAATTCCGCCATTCCGCGGTACATAGTGAAAATACACTACGAAAATGGCAAGTTTTTTGTACATTTTGGCAAATAGTGTTCGTTCATTCAGTTTGTTTCAGTTATCTGTGCCTTCAAAATACATCGTTACATTTATAAATTGCGTACTGTTAAATACCTTAAGAGTGCGTAGTAGATAAATAAACGCTGAAAACATCTGTTGATTCCTACGCTTTTTTTCCAAGCCGATATGAATAAAATACTTCATGACAATCCTAGATAATGATATTTGCCGACTTTATGAGTAAATATTTATCTAGAATTACTAATTCGTTACGCGTGATCTCTTGCACCGCTGTTAAATGCACGAGGTTCCAGCGTCAGAGATTGTGCCTCAGAAGTTTGTAACACTGGAAACAATTGTGTTTAAAACGTCGGCTAAAACTATTGTTTAAATTGTGTACCACGCCCTCTTAAGAGGGCGTGGTGGATAAATAAGCGCTGAATTATTCAAATGAGATGTACACTTTTTGAAATTCAATATAGAATAACTACAAAACAGCAATCCTGGATAGTTGTATTTGCCAACTTTTCGAGCAAACATTTAACCAGAATGATGTATTTGATAATCGTGATCTCTTGCGCCGCAATTAAATGTACTGGATTTCGGCGTCAGAGATTCTTCTTCTGAAATGCATTAATCGAAAAAAAAAAAAATTCTCAGAAAGTTGGCAAAAACTATTGTATAGGATTGATGCATTTTATTTTTGCAAATTGGCTTCGAGAAACCTACAGTTCTGAACTGATGCTTTTACTGCTGAATTATATACCTCTTTTAAGTCATGTTGGGGCGAATTCTACCGGTTTTTGCTCATACCTACTTTATATTGTTCGCCCATTTGTATCAACTTTGTAAGTTGACTCTGCACGTACCTGAAAACTAGTAAAACATTTTCACTCAATAATATATAATTTTATAATACAAGGGTTGGTTCAGAATTAGGTAATTCAGTTTGCTTTCAGCTTATCAAGCGTTTTGTTTAGGAAGAATAGATCACTTCCTGTCGTGTCTAAAATCGGACTGTGGCTGGATCTCCACACATTAATTCAAAGTCTTCCCTTCCTTTTTAAACCCATGCAAATAAATTAAGGCAAATGGATGAATATTACCGCATGAGTAAGCCAGTGCGCTATCTTGAGAAGGGAAGAGGGAAGTAAGGAGCGCGATATGTAAAGTTTATTTACTACGTCTGATGGCGCCCGGAAACGATGTAACGACTTACCTCCCTCGCTGGGTCGAACTATCCCTTCGTTTCCATATTCTCCGCCGTGAAATGGAGCAGAAAAAAACACCGCAGAGGCATTTACCTGCAGACTAAAATACGCTCCCTTCATGACGCTGCCAATTTATCTTCTAACCTCCACCAATGCTTGGCGACACTGTGTTCTCTGTAAAACGTGCCAGGTCTTCTATTTCTTCATCAGACTAACTTCTTATGCAAATTTAGAATTTCTAGTTAGGTTGCTGGAACATCTTCTTCGCAATCCTTATCGCCCTCTTTAAGCAGTTTGTTGAACGTTTCTGTACGGTCGGAATAATGTACGACTCCTATTTTACAGAACACAGGTAAAGTGTAAGACATGTTTGTTTTAGTAGGGTAGGATGTCAGATCTTCTACTACGTTTAAATAAGTGTTACCATTTTGTATCAGTAGATTTGGGATATAAATTAAACTGTTCACATAAAACTGGAACTCATTTGATTAAACGAACTAGATGTTTCCGTGAGCGATAGTGTTTTACAACGTATGCGGTAGTGTACACCATTCTATATGTATAAAACCGTACCATACGCTGTTCTTCGGAACGTATTAAAACTGCTTAGTAAAATATTTTATTTCATGGTGCCTAAATTAATAGTTTCGTTGTTTTCCCTGTCTTGTTTATTATCGAATGTAAATAATTAAAGGTAAATATTTCTGGATAACTGAGCACGATGACTATACGTGAGTTGTATTGTGTATAAGCCGTTAGGGATAAAGTAAATTGTAAAAAAATCTTCCTTTAAAAAATTATCAGCCGTTACTGGCTATTTATTCATCGTTAACACCGGCACAGCATCAATAATACATTACACAATTATTTATTTTTCTGACATTGGTTGTCTTACTTCTTGCATAAGTATCAAGAAATTTCCGAATGTAGTTACACGTATTTTGTTAGTTAGATAAAACAACACAAAATTAAAATGTATGTAATAAAACTAACGTTTTAACTTTTTTTTTTTAATTTATCAACTGTTCTAACATGTTTCGGCACTTACCTACAGCTTAATTTAAACTTTCTCCACGCAAACACAAAGTGACGTGTACTGCTGCTGTCAGTTCACTTTTCTATGGCCCGCCACTGTGCTTGCGAACGCCTAGTTAATAATGCAACCGAGAGATGGCGAGAATTAGTTAATAATTCCACCAAGGGGTGGCATGTGCTTTCTTTGTGCCAAACTTGTACGCACAGGTCATTATATGTTGTGCTATAAAATGTATGGTAATATTACGCACATATAAGAGTTGAAAAAAATTGTATATTACAGACATTTTCTAAAATATTTAACGTTATTGTTCCGTGGATTGTTACGTCAGTGGCGTCTTGTCAAGGTAAATAAAAAAAGCAATGCTTGCCGAGACCTTTGTCTCGTGCTGTTAGGTGTAATTTTGTTTATTTATTTATTATTTATTTATTAGCATCCTGTGGTTTCATTTTCACAATGATAAGGATTTGTCAAATAGTGTACAATGCATACGATAGATATACAATACATTGAATAAAATAAACACAGTAGAGCTGTCGGAGTACAGCAAATACAATATACAATACAATGTGCAAACACCAGTTATTTATTATAGCTTACCTTTAATCATAGTTTGTAATTCATCAGTGTGGATTTAATGGGTATATATTTGATATGATAGTTTTCTGAGCAGTGGACCGTAGACGTAAACATTATACAGGTCTATAAGCATTCCGTAATGTTCGTATTGACATGCTGCGGAAAGATACGAACTGGCTGAAAATATAAATTAAGCAGGTGTTTTAAGAATGTTCACGTTATACTAAACAACATGTAACAAGAATAGCCACAAGTGAACCAGAATTCGAACCTATACAGATTCTTAATTAAAAGCAAACTGTCCTACTACCGTGTAGGTTATTTCTCTCTTTTTCAAATAACTTGGCTATTTGATTATTAAACACACAAGAACTGTCTGTGCTTACAAATCCAAATATGATAGCTAGTGTAGCTAATTTGTAAGGGCCTATCTATGTTACGCTATTTGATTAATTCGAGCTAAATTGTCGGACAAGGAGGGATTGTCTTGTACGACAGCGTGATTGTAAGAGGTAAAATCAGTTGATCAAAGAATAAAGAATAAGATGACAAGCTTCCGTTGAATGTGCTGACGTGCCATCCAGGAATTCTCTTGAAGTGATCTCGGAAAACCGCCGAAGAACAGAATTCAGAATAGTCTAATGCCTTCCACCAGGTCGATCCGGGTTAGATTCCTGGTGGGATTCGACACAGATTTTTCGCTCGTTTGTTTCGTGGAGGTCATTACAGTTGGCCAGCGGGTTTTCTTGGGGGTTTTCCAGTTCTTCCCACTCTTCACGTTCCGTCGCTTCTACGTCGTAGAACTTCATTTTAATTCCAACCGTCATGTTTGATAGACGCCTACGGGCGTAACTTTTCAGAAGTATGTCAGATCACGGTTTCCCTCCCTATACACTTCAAAAAACTTGCTAAATATAAGTGGCAGTTTTTAACCCAGGCACTGTATGGGGCACTTACCGTGTTCAAACTTCTATAAATATAGCAAACTAGCAGAACCCAGCATACGTGGTCCTGCCACTGTATAATATGTATGATGACCGAATCGCGAAAGCCAATTTATGTTATATATGCCATAGTGGGAAGCTTGGTGTTTATGCGCTATACATTGCCATCTAGTGGCGAGTTGGCGAGGTAGAGTAAACTGGATACACAAAAACCTTCTCCATGAAAAGATACGTACACGTGCTAAGTTTCATGCTGATCGGTCAAACGGTGTCAGAGTTTATCGATCTTATACATACATATACACATACATGTATACCAACATCCATTTATACAGGATGTATCAGTATAGCCGTAACAAACTTCCAGGAGAGCTATAGTTCACACAGACGATGGGAATCCACATAGCAGTGCATGGTAGGTAACCTTATCTTGGCGCGGTAGTGACGACACAAAACACAAGGAAGAAACGACACGGACAAGAGGAGAGAACATGTTTATTATTCTTAATACAGTAAAAAACTAAGAAAAAAGAACATAAAGAGACATCGATCGTCATCACCAACCAAAGACTTCCCAGCAATTTTTGCTGTATTAGGATTAATAAACAAGTTGTCTTTTCTTGTATGTGTCCTTTCTTTTTTGTGTTTTGTGTCGCAGGAAAGCGTTTCCGATCATACATTTCTATGTGATTTCCCATCGTCTGGGTGTACTATATCTCTCCTGGAAGTTTGTAACCGCTGTACTGATACATCCTGTATAGAATATATGTCAGCATCCATTTTGGTGTATACAGATGATCAGCATTGCTGCAATAGAATTCTGGTAACGTAAGTACACATTTGATGGTTTCCTGGGAAGGTTATCATTTGATGTATAGGAAGCAAACTTTACAATTTCTTCACTCTCAACACTCATACACATCTGTGTGATAGATGTACAAATAATTTTTACAGTAAACGCTATTTATTTTGGGATAGTTCAACGTGAAGTGGTCTAATATTCTCTGTACTCTTTTATACGGCTCGGTTGTTTGATTGCTTGCAACTTAAAATAAACGCATGTATTAATTTTTCCAGTTAGTTCCACAGTTATTCACTTAGAAATAAAAACATACCGGTGTTTTATAAAGCGTGTTCAAACACGCCGCAGTTGAGTTATTAAAACGTTAAGTAGGCCGGCGGCGATAACAAAGAGAGGCCTCGCTCGCTATCAGTTAAGTGAGTTTACAAAGTACTCAGGCAGTTCAGAACATGTTTACAGAGACATATGCTGTCAGGAGCGATGAAAACAGGTCACGTGAGTTACGGGAGTTAAGTTTACCCTTCCCTGGTGTCACGCATAACTGCTGTGCTGTACTAGAGCATGCTTAGCGTCCCGCCTTCTGAGCAGAGACAACCGTTTCTGGTGATAAACATTTTGCAGCAATCTTTTTCAAGGAATTATGTGCACATCTGCAGCTCTGCTTTATGTTCAGTGATGGCTGTTTTTAACTACAGTGACTCGGGGTTCTACTAGCAAATCACAGACGTGAGGTGTCACAGTAACTTGTTCTGATTGGCACAGTCAAATAAGCCACACCTCTGAACAAATACAGACCGCCAATAACCATAATGCAGATCTGCAAAATTCGTGTTATCATTTGGTAGCAGACTAAACTTCACTTTCCTATACATAACAGAGCATAATCTGTGATTCAATTGGCCACGAAATTTTATATGTTGTCATTCACGTGTGTTAGATCTTTACAGAGATTGGCCTCTCTACCGTGTAAGCATTCTCCGCGGCAAGTCACGACATCGGCCAGCGGGAGACGTCAAACCAGCCTATAGTCACTTGGAGTCCAGTCAGCTGTCAGAAAATAATGCGAATTTTGCATGTCTCTAGGCATTGATAAAGACCGGAAAAATTCGCGGGTTCACTGACATGTAGGCTAGCCTCCAAGATGATATGTGAACTGAAGCAAACAGCAGATGCTCATTAGTTGCTTGCGATTAAAGTTATTGTATTAGTTACATTTCCATTATTGGCTCAGAGACTTCCAGGATGTGTCAAATAAGTCAAAGGCCAGTTGTGAAAGTGACGTAAACTTATAGTTGACGGAATTCTAGCTTGTGCCGAAATGAAAACGCGAATTTTTCAGGTCTAGGCATTGAAACAAATTGCTACAAAATTATTTTTACCAAAAATCGTAGCTCTATTAATGTGTCGTAGCTGAGTGTAATAATACTAACAATGGAGGGAATTGTACGCAGGTAGCTGGGCATCGCGGTTAAAAGTCATTGCCACGACTGGGGCCATAGATGCGTCCATATACATTTTAGTTCAGCTAGCACTGTAGCCTAGCAAAGAAGAGAGGTGGGGGAGGGATCATCATTGACACCGTAAAAACTCGGTCGACAGGAAGGAATGTGTAACCACGTAAGTAATATACATTAAATTAAGAAGCTAGTGGTTATAGAGGTAATAGGTCTCGACATCTAATCAGCGAGGTTACTGAAGACGTAACCAATAGCTCAAACGCTTATTTTTATTGGGCCTCATGTCTCGTCGACAGCGAGGTCATTAGAGAAGGTTACACGCAACTTTACACAAAGACAAGGACCAGGAAAGGAGTCAGCCTTGGCCTACATTAAGAAATCATCACTGCCTGGAGCGGTTTCGGAGAAACCTTGTCAAACTAAAATCAGGATTGCCGGAGTCGGGAATAGAAGAATCGAACCAAGGTCCACCCGAATGCGTGTTCAACATATTACCGTTGTTGCTTGGAGTGGATTCAGAAAATTCTGGAAAAATCATAAATCGGGACAATGGGGCCGGGAATCTTATCTGTGTATTTTCGAATGCGAATGCAAGGGTATTTATTATACCGTAAGGTTTTGTACAAGTTGTGTACAACATGTGGTTCATATGCCCTTCTGGTATGATGCTTTCGATATCAATGCGTGGCTTTTGACATGCAAGGAGGATTCAAAGGATTCAAATATAAGTGGAGTACTAAAGCATGTTAGTGTAATATGTTGTGGACTTAAT
>PNEQ01050938.1:0-17726 GCA_003012365.1 Medauroidea extradentata
CGATACAAGAGGACTGCTGCGGCGGGCTGACAGGCGAAGAGGAGGTGCGCGACGGGAGTCGAACAGAAGACCTCAAGAGTGAAGACAGAGGTGCACTCGGGGTGCTGCGCAGCACATGGTGAGCCATCACCACTTCGGACTGATAAGGTTGTACATTGTCATTATTAGAAATACTGTTGATTGGATATATGACTGAATTCTATTGTGATTTATAGTGTTTAATTAATTGATGGTAGACTTTTCCTGTGCTTTAATTGTCAAAGTTAATTAACGTGTCTGTGACACAGGAGTAATTGTGTGCATAACTAATTGTGGTGTGAGAGTTCTAGTTGATTACTGTTTCGTGTATTTCATAGCTTAATTTAACTCTTTTATTTGTAATTATAAGACCTCTATCCCAAAGAACTCATGGGAATTGCCCACATATAAAGTTTGTGCTCTCAAACTTGTAACAATATTCTCAAGTAATGTCTACAAAACTAATCCTATTCTATACAAATATAAAATTATGATTTTATTATATCACTTACCTATACGCACGTGTAGCAAATTTACGAACTGTTTTTTAGAGTGTAGCAGTACAAATCTCGACTTTAATTCATCCAATCGTATATCACATTTTCGCTACGTAAGGTTATAAATGTCGGACCGCTTTGCTGAGTGGCCAGAGCCTCTTGCAGTTTAGGTTTCCGTCCGGAGAGATGCGAGTTAATGTTACCTCGCCGTGTTCATGACTGTGTCATGTGTTTGTTCGTAAAGACATTGGCGAACCTCCGCAAGCTCACCGTTGCGGGAAAGAGTTACAATTTTATATTTGTATAAAATACGGTTAGTTTCGTCGACATTTCTCGAGAGTAATTTTCCCTCGTAAAAAAAAAATAATTGCCCAGACAGTTTTCCCATAATGGCATTTCAGAGTCAAAATTTGCATATTTTTACTTCATACAAAACTTGAAAATCAGTAAACACAATGAAATGGAAAATGTCACATCAAAACTATACATGTCACAGTCTGCGGCTTGAAGCATGTAAAGACCCATTAAAAATATTTTTGTATTATAAAATTGCTAAAAGTAACAAAAATAATTAATTTTTAATTTTTTTTATGTACAAAATTTTTGTGTAATCAGTTTTCATGTGCTTCAAGCCATAGATCGTGATATGTAGGCCCTAGTTTTGGTGTGATTTTTTTTTTTTTTCAATTTCATTATGTTAACTGGTTATCAAGGTTTGTATGAAGTAAAATATGCAAATTTTGGCTTCGGGATGCCATTATAGAAAAACTGGCTGAGCTAATTTTTTTTTCGAAAGAGGAAAGTGTACTCCCAAGTAACTTCTATAAAATTAAGACTATTTCATGCAAAAAAATATAAAATTGTAATTATTCCGTACTTGAACACCCTTAATACCCCCAGGCGTTCTTCACGAAGCCGTCAATGTCAAAATAAATCTATGAAAACCGCGTGAATAGAAGAAAAATAGAAATAATCTCCATGTATTGCGGCAACCCCACTGTCTAATCACCCAGTAACTTAACAACACACACACACATCAGTGTGCAGTGTTTATTAGTGATGTGACGTTACTGTACTGCCTAATGAACCCGTGTAAAGTTTCTCACCCTCCCTAATGTGGCCGTAACTAAATAAATCTAAATTAGTGGCAAAACAAAGCGTGTTAGAAGGTGGGTGGAGTGACGCCCACTTGAAGCGTTCTTTACGACGCCCGCTGAGTGAATCAAGCCCGTGACCCTAAGAACCCGCGAGTGTCGGCGATAAATCTGATGCGAACTGCTAACAGCCTCACAGACCAGAGTTGGCGTGGGTTGCGGTATCTTGTGGGTTGATAATGAATCGCTCAGATTGAGTGAGTACGCCTGTCTGTCTTTCTTCTTCTGGAGGCCGAGGTCACAGGATGTGACCTGCCAGCGGTTGACAGCCCGGGTCGCTAATAATGCTCAAGTTTTCTTAACTCCTTCATGGTTCAAAATTTGTCAAGATTTACTGGAAAATATTTCAATACCAACATAGTTATTTACTTTCCATTACGCGGATTGTATATTCGATACATTGTTGGGGGAAAAATTGTGAACGAAGTTGAACATTTCTTTATCGAGGCCGAGAGGACATCAAACAATGCCTAACGACTCCAACAATAAACGTTAGTCTAATTTTGTTAATCTCATTCATTCGTTCTTTCTTTCATTCTGCTGCCCCTGGGCAACTTCTTATCAACTAACTTTGTAATAAGCTGGGGGCGTGTCCATGATCTAGCCACTTACAAACCCTGCTCAGAACAAGCCATGGCGGGCTGGGGCGCCATTACTCTAGGAAATATGGGGTGAGGGGGTCAGTAGCCAAGTTTTCGGAAATTCACCGGTGGATCCATCAGTGGTTGAAACAACGATGTACACCGGTTGAGACCATTACCAAACATCAGGTTGACAGTATTTTGAAAATATTTCCGAAACGATTGAAACAGGATGAATGTACTAATATTATTTAACGTTATTTCGCGATAGAAATCCAAACGGATTTGGTATCATATGTAACTTAGTATTAAATATATTTTATGATAATAATTTTCAAATTAAATAGACAATTTATTTTTGCAGTTAAGCACGTGTTTTAAAATACAAACAATTTCCCATGCAAAAATACCGTAAGTTTGCGTTCTTTGGCCTGACATTCCATAGTTATTTAAGTCATTTGAAATGTTTTTGTGAGATCGTGTTTAAAACTTCACCGATGGAAGTTCCGGTGCACACCCACCAGACTCACCTGATTTTCAGGTCGTCTGAACCGGTGGGTACATCGATTAAACCGGTTGAGAGCAAAACTGTTATTAGGAACGTCCGGTGTACCTGCACCGGTGGACGCACAGGTGAATTTCCGAATCCACGAAACAACAGATGCGAGGTATTTTCGAAGTTTATTTTTGTGGGACTCAAGTGGTGACCGTATAACTTTATTTGTACATACTTAGGCGTTAGGACAACGAGTTCACTGTGTTTATGTTTTACGAATCATGTTGCTGTTTTGCCGTTCTTTTTACTAATTTCAGTTTTGCTATTATTTTGGTTCCCTATTTTTATTTATGAGTATTTGACCTCCACTGGACAAAGAATGTGTCTTTCTTGACGGTTTTAATGTGAATGCATTCATGAAATTTGGCATATGGCATTTACGAAACAAGACTTTTAATGACTATCTTTCGTCGATTCCATATTAATAAAGAAAATTATTAATTTGGTATTTAAATTGTCAATTAGATATTTTTGTAAGTCCTATCATAACCCTACACTTTGAAAACACTCTTTCTTTGTTGCAGCGAATATTTTGTTGCGGCAAAGAATATTTTTGTTTTGTTTAAATGCAAACTACAGCAATGAGCCCTGTCGCAAATTATAGTTTTTGTTGAAAGTATACACTATGCTTAATGGCAACAAAAAAATAGTTACTGTTAAAATTGATCACTAGGCCAAGTAATCTCTTAAATGTACAATTAGTAAATTTTTTTTCAAGACATGGTTAATGTTGAGGAAAATATATTATTTGCTACAAAAAAGTCTTTGTAAAACCACTTTAAAAAATGAAAACAAAACTTATGTATCACTATTTTTTTATAAAACACTATAAGACTAATTTTAGTTAATTATTTAACTAAATACGTCTACGTTAACCAGTTAATCAGTCGAATACATTACGTACAAAAAATTAATTAGATAGTACAGTAATAACAATTTTCAACAAAATTGTGAGATTGTTCATATCTTCTTTAATTTAGGTTAAAAATGTTACTCTCTCAAAAACAATATAAATGCTTATCATAGCCTTAAACCGGCTGTGAAAATCGTGCTCTATGGTATCTACAATCTCTTACGGCACGATATTAGCGCGCTGTTTTTACACAGACAGTAAAACATTTCATTTGACGCGATTAATTTCCAACGCTAATGTTCGCAGTACCTTATCCGGTTTCGTTTACAGCTCGTTTTTAAACACGGCACACGCATTTAGCAAAAATATTCTCCCAGGTATTTACCGAAACGCATGTGCGGACAGGAGTTGACAAACTGGCTTGTCAGAAGTGATCGAAATCACCACAATCCGACCGTAGCTCTGCCCAGGCAGTTGTTTATTTAACCGTCGTGAATGCGAAAACCACGCGAGGTAGCGATTTTTCACGACGGTGTTTCGTAACGCGCCGACTTCTAAACCTGCAGTTACTCCTCGCTTACGTATATGTTGGGGCGTCTAGACGGAGAACGTTCTCTTCCACGACTGGATTCCTCGCAAATTATTTATCGCCTCGTGAAACTACTGCAACCTGATCCAATAATTTAGAGTGTGGTGTGTTCGAATGTACGTTTATCACCATCACGAGATGAAATTATCACCTTTGCAACCAGTTTTGACGTTTCTCAACTACAACATGTGAGTTTATCAGACATCTTCAACCTGGCTGTATTTGTGTGTGTTAACACTTCATGTTACGTAAGCTGCAGTTCGTAGCCATCTGTAGCACAAGGTCGCGGCCTTAGATATGGCAACCCTGCACGAGGATCATTTAACACTTATTTCAGCTCTCCAACACTAATGGCTGTCCATCATTCGTTATTCTGCCCTACTCACCGGCGAATCAGGGGAAGCCAGTGCAGTTTCCGAGACTACGGTCGTAGAAGAACAGTCTGGACACTCGCATATCTACCAATGTATTTTACTTGACCTCCTTGTTGTTTGGCTGTACTTCACCAAGTTACCGAGAGTGTTGTGCATCTTTGGCGCTGCAATCAGGGCGGTCGGGCTCAAACTCCATCCACTTTTTTTCAGTGTTTACATTATAATCTAATTAAAGATTACTGGAGCCATGATTTAGGATTGTGAGCAAAGGTAGTATATCATAAATTGTTAAAAAAATACGTTTTGATAAATTGTTTATCTTTATAATGTAAGCAGTGGAAAAAAGTGGGAGGGAAGTGGGCAAAGTTTGAGCCCGACCGCCCTGATTGCAGCGCCAAAGACGTACAACACTCTCGGTAACTTGGTGAACTGCAGCCAAACAATAAGGGGGTCAAGTTTCCAGGCGAGTGTCCAGATCTGTTCTTCTACGGCCGTGGCCGAGACCAGAGAAGTGTTCAAATCACTCGTCCTGGCAGTCAGATCTAAGACCGTGGACGTGTACCAAAGATAGCTATGGCTGTACTGTTCGGGGCCCAGCATACCTGTTTGGCGAACACTAAGTTTAAACGGGAAATTGTTGTGAAAATAAGTTACTTATCAATACAGGTTGTTGTAAAATTGCATGTCAGTATTTTGCTGAAACAATCCTCAAACCTGACGGAAAGAAACTCCGAGAAATAAAGGGGGAAGGAAATATATATGACGTTAAAAATGGGAAAGGAAATCTCTGTATTTAAAACGAAGTGCCCTACTCACTCATTCACTCATCAACGCACAGCCCAGACCTCGGGACCTAGAAACGTGAAATTTGCAGCGTAGCTTCTCCTTACGGCGTAAGCACACACTAAGGAAGGATTTTCGAAAATCCAAAATAGGATATATATATATATATATATATATATATATATATATATATATATATATACGCTGAAAAAAATATGTATACACATACCGATAAAGAAGGGGGAAGGATATATATGTATATACCGAGAATGAAGGGAGAAATATATGTACATTTATACACACATACCGAGAAAGAATGGGGAATATATATATACATACCGAGAAAGAATTTACCAAGAATGTATCCTATGCTTTGTCGAAGAAAAATTTTGATAATACAATTTGGAAAAAAAAAAAAAAGTTGTGGCTCAAAATCTTTACTTACAACACAATTGTCTAACACTCCCCTTTTAAACAAGCCCTGGCAAGCTCCTTCCCTCTTTCCCCGTGTACCGCCACTATCATGGCCTTGTACTATTCGAGATTACATGAATTGATCAAATGAATGAAAAATTCGCGGCATATTGGGGTTTTACCCGCAAATCACATACACGTGTCACCGCAGCAAATTTCTTCTGATTAGCACAGTCAAACAAGCGACGCCTCTGCACAAGCACACGTTGCCAATAACCACGAAGCTGAGCTGCGGTAACGCACGCAAGGCATTGAAACAAGCTGGGGAAAAGAATTATTTTCCCAAAATTCAGGTGGCCTCGTATGTTCATGACTCAGTTTTGTTGGTCTTCACTGAAGATCGTCCATTGCCCTTGGAAGACGTCACCACCGCCAGTGGAAGACGACGGGACGGGTCTCGGCTCCTGGAGACTTCAGAGGAGGTGACGTCACCCCGGAAGGTCCTTCCAGACTGGCTTCCTGCGCCGTGTAGGACTTGCCCGCCGCATGCAGAATGAGGCGTAGATGGGAGGGGACTGACTCATGAGGCGCGACAGCGTGCGACACGTGCTTCGAGCCCTGTAATGTCTAGCGACTCGTCGTGGGTCCGCGATGTCCCGCCGCATACTCCCGCGCATCGCTCCACTCATCCAGATACACTGCGTGTCTCCTGAGCAGGTCGCATATGGCCTGAGCTGTATACTACTCAATATGTATACTGGCTGTGAACTATGACAGGCCTTTCACGATAAAGTGAGCACTGCATAAAGTTTTCTTTCAGCCTTTTTGCAGCCATCTTTATTGTTTTTGATAAGAAAACTTCCATGTTACTAACAACCAGTATAAAAGTTTCAGCGCTCTCGAAAGTTGACATATATTGGCCCAATAAAACATATTTTTAATTAATTACAAGTTATGCTGAGTGCTCAGTTTAAAGTCTTTGCTAGTATCTCCCCTTTTCTGTCAGTAGGGACCTGCGAATTTCGCGTTATTTTCTTGCAGCAAAGTACTCAGTGGCGGCTGGTGGGTTGTTGCCAGGTAGGGCTGCAGTTGCCAAGAGTTGTACAAGGTTGTGCGCTGGTTGACTCTACAGCCACTGACACGCTGATGTGCAGGTGCCCCTTACTACTGAGTGGTCACAACACATCTAGTAGCATGGTGATTGGTCTACGGCGCGTTCATCAAGGGTGTAGGCCCTATAGTTCCGACTATCTGCAGCCCCACCTGGCAACAACCCACGAGTCGCCACTGAAAGTACTGCAAGATTTTGTACGACGGGTTGACATCTCTCTAATAGGTGCTATACAGAAGGCATCCACAAACAAATAACAGACAAAAACAAGCTCCCCTACATCATACTTGAATAGCTAAGCAAAGAAAGTTAAACAGAGGCAGCGTATTTATAAAATTGAGAATATATCAATTAATGTTTTTGTAACAATTTTTCATCTTCTACTTTATCCAATGTTGGATGTTATCTTCCTGTATAACACAACTCCATTCTCCTTACACTTCGTGTCTGCAGCGGAGAACGATTCTAGCATACAATTACGAGTTCCACGTCACGGCTATCAAATATTTGTAAAATGTCTCTTCTGTAAATGCAGTCACGTCAAGTCCAGCAGCCAATGCATTCACGGATCGTTAGTGACCCAGATTTTTGTTGGAAATAATTTTTTACAAACTTATT
Source organism: Medauroidea extradentata (assembly GCA_003012365.1). Taxonomy (NCBI): domain Eukaryota; kingdom Metazoa; phylum Arthropoda; class Insecta; order Phasmatodea; family Phasmatidae; genus Medauroidea; species Medauroidea extradentata. The sequence continues at coordinate 7,549 of PNEQ01050938.1, forward strand.
TCAGTGCCTTACATGCACATCTGCGGCTCCGCTTCAAGGCCATTGATTGACGGTTTTTAACTTTCCGCGCCTTGGTGTTGATAATGTAAGCGTTTGTTGTACTTGATTTTGCAGAACGCAGCGAAAATAAGAACAACTGTGTCTTTGATAAAGCGCGAAGATAACGTTGATATGTGTAATACTCTTACTGCTGACTGGATTTATTTGATTGGACATACTGTTCCCGAAACGTCGTTAATACTGACTGTCTGGAAAACTACTGTGTTCTATTTCGTCTCATCGTCTGTGTCGTTTGTTGTTTTTTCTGTTTGTGTCCGACATCTTTGTGTTTTGTTTCGTCTCATCGTTGTTTCGTTTGCTGTATTTCTTTTAGTGTCTGTTTCGTCTCATCGTTTTGTCACATGTCAATTTAGTTATTTTTTATTTTAATTTATTTTATTTTCTATTTGTTCCTTGTTTCATCTGACCCGATTCCAGTGTTGGAATTTCATGTTGTGTATGTATCCTGATGACTAAAGCATACTCTGCTTATTGATGTTTTCTTGTCTTATTTTTAGTTTTCTTTTGACAGTCATTTATTTCGCAATGGAGTATGTCCAAGTAAATAAATCCAGTCATGCACTCCCACTGCACAGTTCTTTCAAAGATCATTCTCTTATTGCTATAGTGATAGTAATATTAGCAGTGATATATTTGGTTTTAATACAGGTTGCATACATGCGCCTGAAACATTGACACGGATTGTGTTCACCGTAAGCGGCTACCCTAGTTCAGTTCATTCGTTTGTTAGCTGCGAAGAACGTACCCGGTTAACATGTTCTCAGATTCAGTTGAATGACACGGCAGCTTTCGGCTGTGTTGGAATGCTAGAAACAGTGTTTCTTTCATAAACGAAGTCTTGAAAGGGCCATTATTTAGTCGTCTGAAGTGCGTGATATTTTCTGAGGTAAACGTGCTGTAAAAGCGCGTTCAAGCGAACTTCTGACATACTTCGACAAAGTTGAGGAACCAATGACTGCGTAAGAGTACTTCCAACAACAGAAACTAATCCTACACATGTTTAACGAGTCCATATTATCTGGAAGCCAGTTCTGATATAACCATACCGTTATGCTCTCTCTACCTCTCGCTCTCTCTATATGTATGTGTATCAACAAAATGAACAGTCAGCAACAAATGTCACGTCTCTTAATGTAGGAAGTGCAAGGCACTAATGGAGTTCGCGCTAATATATAAAAAAAAAAAAACTTTACAATACTACTTGCCTTATCAAAATCATAATACGACGCTTTGTTAATATACACTTGTTCTACCCGCCCTTGTATATAAACATTTTAAATAAAAAAAATTATCAACTTTGCGACTATGTTTTTAGTAGTAACTGACTGTTTTTATCTTCCTATAGTGGAGAGTAACTCCGTTTAACTTTTTTGTACATCGCAATTTTTTTTTGTAAATGTTACAAACAATTTGTAGGCACTTTAACAAACCCATATAAAGTAGAGTTACTTTCCAAACAAAATCTTGTGTTTTTAGTAAAATACAAGGCTTCCCTTTGTAATAAAATTTAAGTAAGGTCTATAATCAACTATGAATCACGGGTTCGTTCGGGAACAGTAAGTTGCAAACAAACTGAAGTGTTTTGTTGGGTATGCGTTATTGCTAAAGTATGTTGCTGAGTCGCAGAAACCCACAGCTACTATATAAAAGGACTAAGTACAATAAAAATAGCAACAAATGACGCAAATACTAACCAAGGAAGCCAACATTCGATAGTAAATTTTACTTTTCAAACGTTAGTAATCAAAAATACTCACCGCAACGTATTACTTTTAATGTTATTATCAGTACGATATTATTACTTATAGTATGAAAATTTGAAATGACAAAAAAAAAAACTTTGGTTAAAAATGTATTGTGGAGAAATTTTATTTTTTGGAAAGACGAAAATTTAAATAAAATATTTTTACGTATTATTCATAGATATTTTGGAGTACTAAGACAGAACTTCTGCACGCTTCATAGAGCCATTAAACTGAAAACCACGCGAATCAAGTCGCGAGCAGTAATTAGTAATGGGGTATATATAGTGAGCATTTATTGCATGAGTATTATTGTATCCTGTTAGTTGGCACCACTGTCGATGACGGCACGGCAGTGGGATGGATACACGGCGTGTTGTGGTTCAGACGGACAAACTTGAGGCTCGGAATTAGCTCACGTTTACTTTACACTTTCGTAACGGCTTCGGTTGAACGTACTCCTAACAAAAGCATGCAACCGTCGTTTTCTTACTCGAGGAGAAAATTCGCGCCGTCATGAGATTATTCTTCTTCGGTTTACAGCTGCGCAACAAAAAGTGATGGCTATTTAAACACGACTCTGAGTCACTTTCAAACACCACCTCATACAACAACACCACCTTGTATAGCTATGCACAACCTGCTGCAGTGAACAGAGCATTTTTAGTTACGTGACTATATATTAACCCCTTCGGCCAAGGTCGTTTTCAGACTGCGAGGTTCCGGGTTCGGGCCCAGGATAGGCCATCAATGTATTTTTAAATAGAAGGCAAAAGTTAATTCGTTTTAGAATGTTCTCCTCTCTCTCTATACCTCCCCACACTTCGACCAACATTCCGGTATAAAAGCGAACGGGGAAAGTCAGCATTTTCTGTAGTTCCGTTTTGCTCCCATCCATGTAGTATCATTGTTATAAATATACAGGATCTCCCACTTACTATAACAAATTGTGATTTGAGAAGTGAACTTGGCCAGTCAATTTTTTTTCACGTAATGGTAAACAAGACAACTTTTGTTACGATATGTAGTTAAAGTCATTAAAGTATTGTAGGTCTTCAGGCCGTTAAAAGTTAGTGAGCCATTCTGTAGCGTGCTACTGAAAGTATTTTTTCTTGTACAACTATTAACATTTTTTTAAATGCATTTATATTTCAAGAGAAGACACACTTCAAACGATGTACGTATGGTTTTAAAAATGCCGTCTGCTATTTAAAATCATGATTTCCAAGCTTCTCAAATGTGCCAAAAATTACTTTTCACGTTGCTATAACTGGGAAAATATCAACCGTAGTCGTAAAACTAAATCTTAGAAACCTGCATGAGACTTTACTACAAACTTTCTACAAATAAAATAGCAGGGTCATTGCTTGAAGTTCCATGAAAAACACATTCTACGAAAAGACTACACGTTTATTTAGTTCTTCGCGCCTAGAGACGGTGAGGTGTTAGACGGACGTTCTATATTTGAATTATGACCTTCCCTGTTTCCGGGCCTCAAGCGTAAAAAAAGCTACTGCAACAGTGTTAATTTTTTATTAAATATAAAAATATTTAATTTTTGGTTTTTATATGTCATTTCATAGCCTACAACATTGTTATACAGTGTGAATTTTTTCGGTTTGGTAAGGCAGTTGGTTTTAGTGTCGTACGTAAAACCGTAAAGTGCAAATTTTGACGTTTACAACTCATTACGCGGAAACTATGAGAGATACAACAATTTTCGAAGAGGAAGATTTAGTCACAATTTTTGTCTGAAATAAGAAAAAAAATATCTGGTACAAATATAAAAAAAAAAAAAAAGACGTTGAAAACTGAGGTGAGCCGCGGCCTTAAATAGCATAATTTTGTTCCTTGAAAGCCAAATTTTTTTTTTCCGGAGGAGGGCTCCCGGACTCCCCGCTTTAAAAGAAGGTATGGGTGAGTAGGAAAATGTGGGCTCCTCCGGAACTGGAATCCTCGCTACGCTACTGAACTGGGGCAAAATTTTTTTCGCGAAATGTTCATGCCGCTAGTCATTCCACATGCGGTGAAGGCTGGATGTAGCGCAATGTATCGGGGGGAAAACTTGTCCTGTCTTGTACGAGCCCGAAAGACGTCACCAGCAGTGGCGTCGCGTGGAGTGTTCCAAGGTGTGCGGTGACCAGCAGTGACTATACACAACACTGAGTTGTCTGAGGAACCATTTGACTTGTATGGTCAGGAACACTCCACAGACAGTAGCGTACAAGAGGCAAGGTACTTATATATACACCTTGGTCTCTGCAACAACACAACTGCTCAAAGCGTATAGTCGCTAATACCACACGCCTTGGAACACAGCCACGCCTAGCCATTGGTCACCAGCTCACCAGGATATTCCTCGGTCGACACCCACGACCTGCCTTCCGCTGGTCGACAACACATGTGATACATCCGTCGCGGCCTCGGTTGGCTCAGTGGCTAGAGCACTCGCCTCCCGCCAAGGCGATCTGGGTTCGATTCCCGGCGGGGTCGGTCCCCGAATTTTTGCATGTGGGAATCGTGCCGGACGATGTCGCTGGTCGGCGTGCTTTCTCGGAGAATTCCCCTTCCCCTACTCCTTTTAATTCCGGCGTTGCTCCACGCTTGCATTATGTCACCTCCCACCATCGCTAAAGACCTAGATGTTAAGCGCTAACCAAAATCTCTTCAGTCATGAGCCTCCGGCATCGTACTAACACTGAGGTCTGCGATGTGCGGAGGACATCCAACGTCGAGAAGTAACATAACATGAAGTAAACACGTAATCAGTCGCTTCCCTCCGACGTAAACCTTGCAGTAACCTGTAATAGTTAACCACGTAGAGTAAACCCCCAGTAATTAGAATAACATCATTAATTACTTTTTATGACTAAAATTATATGGTCACAGTTTATAATCCAGTGTGAATATGAATAATGTGCAGCGCTGCATGCCAGTTGTGTGGTTTGCGCTTAGAGGTGATATTGCATTACACTTGCCGGCCGGTGGCAACCTTAGCACTTGTGTCTCATACGCAAGTGAAGTCTAACTAAATAAGAACCTTAAGGGCGCGGTTCACCTCAGTTTTCTCTGTATTTTTTTTATATTTGTACCATATTTTTTCCCCTTATTTTAGACATAAATTGTGATTAAATCTTCCTCTTAGGAAGTTTATGTATCTCTCATAGTTTTTGTATAATGATTCGTAAATGTCAAAATTTGCACTTTATGGTTTTAAGTACGCCACTAAAACCAACTGACGTACCAAACCGAAAAATTCACAGTGTATAACAATGTTGTAGGCTATTATTTGACATATATAAAAACAAAAATTTGGAAAAATTTGTATTTAATAAAAAATGCTGAATTTTGAAATAAAAATTAGAAAATTTAAACAATTTTTTAAAAATACAAAAATATATATTTCTTTGTTTTAAATGTGTCGAATCATAGCCTACAATATTGTTATACACTGTGAATTTTTTTTCAGTTTGTTGTGTCAGTTGGTTTTAGTGGAGTACATAAAACCGTAAATTCAAATTTTTACGTTTATGGATCATTACGCAAAAACTATGAGAGATAAAAGAATTTCCCAAGGGGAAGCTTTAGTCACAGTTGATGTTTAAAATAAGAAAAGAAATATCTGGTTCAAATATAAAAATAATAAAATATGGTGAAAATTGATGTGAACCAACACAAGACAGCTGCGAGGGCGACGTAGCGGTCGTGTGCAGCATACAGAGTTGTTTTCGCGCCGTTGTTAAACTTGCTACGCCTGTGGCATAGACCGGTTATAACCTCCCGTCACCCGCACTTTAGGACGGTTCGTTAGCCGTCAAGCCACCGTGCCAGACATCTTTGTCGCTTGAGTGCGCATCAACATTAATTATGTACAGGAATATACGTCGCGGAGCGACAGAATTTCAGGCCGCCGCTTCAGATGCCTTGCAGTGTGTTACTTTTTTTAAGGGTGTTCAAACGCGATAGTCATAATCTTATATTTATATGAAATAGTGTTAGTTTTGTAGACATTACTTGTGAGTGCAGTTTCCTCTTACGAAACAAATTTAACTTGCGTAGTTTTCTCATAACGGTGCGTCAAAGTCAAAATTTGCATGATCTACTGCCGTATAAATAGTGGAAACCAATTGAATTACGTACGTGAAATAATTCACAGTGAAGTAACATACTAAGGGCTACGTAATAAAACTCTTGAGAAATTCCCGTGAACGGTTTTTGTATTTAAAAAAAAAGCTGAATTTGCAACTGTTTTTTCTACACTTCCGCGATATTTTTTTTAATTGTGTTTTTTTTAATGTTTTATTGCATAGCTCATGGAATGTAAGTTCACAGTGAATTACTCTGTTTAAGTAGGTCAGCTGGTTTTCACTATTTGCATGGCAGTGTAACAAGCAAATTTTAATTTTGACAACCCGTTATCTTACTATGAGAACTAAAATTGTTTCGTAAGAGGAAAATGTACTCACAAGTAACTTCTACAAAACAAATATAATTTCATAAAAAATATAAAATTATGATTTCATCGCACTTGAACATCCTTAACGAAACTATTCGATGTGTGTCCATTTTTGCCATTGTACGAAAAGAAAACAAACACACTTCGGACACGGGCGGGATGTTATTGTTAAAATCTTATGCTCATTACGAACAATGTTTCTAAACCCTCTTACATTTCTAAAAACAGCCTTTTCAGAGTGTCGTACCTCAAAATGTACTAACTGGATGTATGTGAAACTCGGATACAAACGTGCATTGAAGTTTACTGCAGACTTTCCACCAATATAATTGTATGGTCTCCGGTTTAAGTCGCGTAGTAAATATGGATCGACGGGAATCTCGCACGCTAGTTTAGTGCTTGGTTCGTTGTGGTGATGTGGCATTTGAGACACGCTTGAAATTCGCCCTTATATCTCTGTCGCTAAGGTTGGTCTACCCATACCTCCGAGCTGTGTCCAGAGCTTCGGCTAGTAGATGTGTATTCGCGAACTACCCAATGTACATGAGTGATGTCTGTTAAGAGACAACATTCGAAGATCGTTACTTGCGTGTAAACTACAGGTCCTCACTCTATAATGCTAATATTCTCGCTGCCGAAAATGGCGGAAATGTTTTTTTTGCGATCCTTTTTTCGTGATAATCTAAACCTGATGCGATCCTTGTTTAATGATAATCTAATCCTGATGTACAAATTCTTTGTTTTATAGCCGTAGTATTTGTTTTTGGGAAGAAATAAAAAATGTTTGTCTGAAGAGCCTATTTAATGTTTGTGTTCTTTAACATTTCTGCCCTAAATTTGCATTACTTGGTAAGTGCAATTTCTAAACAGCGAGAGGAAAAAATTGTATCTATTTTTTCTATCACTGTTTACAAATTGTATGTAACGCGTAAAACAAATTTAGTACAACGCATACATTAAATTGGTTCTTCAAACAAACATTTTTAATTTACACTCTAAAAAAAAATATTACGGTTTTAAAACAAAGCATTTGTACTTCTGCGTTATAGTAGATTCTTAATGCAGGCTATTAAAATAATATAAGCTGGTACAACACACTTTCCATTGAAATATTTTGCCATTAAATGACAGTGTTAACACTTAATTACTCATAGAAACGACTTGTGGGTCGCGAAGACTGCACATCTGTCCAGTGCCTTGCGCCTAGACGCATTGGCTCGGTGTGGTATGTTGCAAAGTAAGCTGCACTTTTCCACACAGTAAAAAAAATTGTACTTTTACAAAAATGTTTTTGGAAACCAGTTTCCAAAAAGTTTTTTGTAACACCACGAAAATATTTTGTAAAATTTACAAAAATCTTGTACATTTACAATTTTTTTTATATTTACAAACATTTCTGTAAATGTACAAACAAATTTTGTATATTTACAGCTAATATCTGGTTAATTTTACAATAATTGCTTGTAGTGATACAAAAATATTTTTTTTGGAAATTTTTTGTAAAATTACGAAATGTTTCGTAAAATGTGAAAGGTATCCTAGGTTTATTTTGTTTCAATTCGAAAAATCTGCTCATTAGCATTAATTTACTAGTTCCCAAAGTTGTTTACGATATTTGTAATCACTTTAAAATGTTTCTGGCATCTTACGTTTATTATCTGATTGATAATGTGGTGATATTACGTTACAAGAAATTCCTTTTTTTTGTTTTTTGTACAATTTTTTTTTTACTGTGCAAAGCTGTACACATTCATGAGTTACCTTTATATACCGGCAGTGGCGAGGCACGAGTGTAACGCCTCTTCTAATAGGCAACTCTCGAATTTGTACAGACATGGCAAAGTACAGCTAACCTTTCAACACACAAACGTCTCGCTATTGCTTAGAGGCTAAAGCGAGGCGTGATGTGCGTATGCCGTGTCACCCTTACATATCTACTTGGATTTCCTTTGACTTGTTCGGCAAATAGGCTCAGACGGTGAGCTATTTGTTCTGGAAGGTAATGAAGCTCTTCTAATGTTAGTTAGTGGCTATGCCAGCGGTGACTATAGGTAAAGACACCTTGTTTTCGCGACAACAGTTTTGCAACAACTTGTTTCAATGCCTTACGTGCACATCTTCAGCTACGCTTCATGGTTATTGGCAGCGTGTGTCTACGAGGCAAGGTTTATAACTCGACAATGCCAATGAAAATAATATTACTGCGACACCACACGTCTGTGATTTGCTGGTAAGATTCCAAGACACTGGGTGCGGGAGCCGCGCTGTATCGTGGTACGGGAAGTATTTCTTCTTGTATAACTATTAAACATGTTTCCAATGTGTTTATTTACGGAAAGAAGACACACTTCAAACTATGTCCTTATGATTTTAAAAACGCCGTAAGCTAATTAAAAAAACATGATATCCAAGCTCCTCAAAAGTACTAAAGATGACTTTATCACTTTGCTGTAGCTGAGAAACTATCAACTGTAATCAGAAAACTAAATCATAGAAACCTGCACCGGACTTGACCACATACTTTCCACAAATAGAACAACAGGGTCATCGCTTGAAGTCCCATTGAAAGACAGTTACTACGTAAACACTGCAGCTAGTTTAGTCCTCTGCGCCTAGAGGCGATGATGTGCTTGACGCACGGGTTATATTCGACTTATCGCCTTCCCCGTTTCCGTGCCTCAAACGTTAAAAAAAAGCTAGCATCTACTACCTCTTAAGGGGCCCGCCTACCTGCCATTAAAGGGTAAATGGTTTCAGTTCTATCAGTTTCTTAAGTAATTAGAAAATAGGGTCTTAACATTCCAAATTAGTGCCTTTTCCGGCTTGTGTAATGCCGTTATTTTTGTTATTTTTACTTAAAACCATTTAACCTTAGTAGATCTATCCTTCAGCTTTCGATCCCGTGACTGTTTGTACCTTGTAACAACTGAACATTTTGAGGAAATCTTGTTCTTGTAATATGTGTCCTGCGCAAATATGCAGCCAGTGTTGTGGAAAATTGAAGGATTCGCGAGACCGAGCCGAGAGGACAACAGAGAGAGCGAGAGAGAACCTCCTCCACAACAGGGGTTGACCCAATCCCGCTTTTGTGGGGGAAAACTCCACGTCCATGAGGTCGAACGACCGCTAAGGCGCTATGTAGGCGGGCCCCTTAAGAACAACCAATAACTGACCATGAAGCAAAGCTGCAGATGTGCACGTAAGACACTGAAAACAAGCTGGTTCAGGATTCTTTTTACAAAAATTAGGTGGCTATAGTATGAACCCGGCCTTAATTTGACTGCGATTCATCTTATAAAACAGCTCCTTTATTGGGCATATAAATTTACGCAGCCTGTCACTCACTAACGATTAGATTCTTAAAGTACTAATTATGCAAATGACCAAACTGAAATTGCCGTTCCTTGCGAGGTACTTGTCGTCGCGTCCAGTGTCCGATAGAGACGTGGCCTCGACTGTATTAGTGCGGCAATCGCAAATAACACACTAATCCAAAGTTTCTCTTAACCTCGACAATATTTTAATTACTACTATCGTTCCGTTTTAGGACGTCACTTTAGTAAGGTTCCCGCGGACTCCTGCCGCGATCAAACGTCTAATAATTTAATCAACGGAAAATTGTAGCTGACCGTGCGAACCACCTTTCGGAGGGGTCCACGGGCAACTGCCGCGATCGAAACTTTCAAAACTTTAATCAACTGAAAAATGTTGCTGACCGTGCGAACCACCTTTCGGAGGGGTCCACGGGCAACTGCCGCGATCGAAACTTTCAAAACTTTAATCAACTGAAAATGTTGCTGACCGTGCGAACCACCTTTCGGAGGGGTCCACGGGCAACTGCCGCGATCGTGCGTCAACACTCCCTGACAACCACAAAACCGTCGCGATCTCCACGTTTTTAAACTGCCCAATCACCGACC
>PNEQ01050939.1:0-84513 GCA_003012365.1 Medauroidea extradentata
GAGAGTCCCGCCTATGGTACATTACATGTCGCCCTTAAGCACATATGTATACGGGTGGAGTAGAATCAAGTGAGTAAAAAAATGGCGGCTCAAACCCCTGGTGGCCATTCCTAGAACTAAATATAATAATACATTATTTTTGGCGGCGGGGAATGGGGGAAGGGGGGGGTATTATTCCAAGATGGTGGATGGATGTAAAAATTTTTTTTAGATTTTTTTTAATTTTTGGAAATTTTTGAAATTTTTGAAATTTTTTTTAATTTTGGGAAATTTTGGAAAATTTTGAAAGTGACGTAATCCAAGATGGCGACCGGAAACAAGATGGCCGCCGGAAACAAGATGGCGGCACGAATCCTCAAATCCTCAGCCTGCAGCCTGTGCTCCAGAACATACATAACCTATCTACTATAAGACCAATAGATTGTATTAATTGTTTCACCACCAACAGAACAAAGCTGTTGTCGTGTTGAGATTTGATAAGAAAGGTTTTTGTAGTGACGGTTATTTCTTCGTCAAGTTTGTCCACCACTGTTTTTTTACTGCCGCAATGCACTGGTAAATAAGAACTGTGGCAGCTCCATGCTATTCTACGCTGCTTTATAAATTTCTGCATACACGGGATCTGTCGGAAACAACAAAGTGTGAATTGTTAATTTTTGGAACAAGGGTATACATTATTTCTCATGTGCCGCCAAACCCAGGACTCCACGACCTGAAAGTTGTAATCGGTCGAGTTGAAATAAATAACCTTTCCAAAGATACCAACATATATATGTCGCTAATTATCCATTTTGTTTAGTATTGGCAATGGAAATATGTAAGCCAAGTACCATAGCTTAGAAAGAAGATACGTATTAATCAATACCACTCTCTTGTAAACATTTATACAGAGTGATCCGGGAGTAGACGTCAGTAAAGAGGCCGGTGATAGAAGAGCCCAAGACCTACCAAATATACCAAACTAGTATAATCCGATTCGCAACCGTCTAAAATTTATGAATTTTTTAAAATAAAATTTGGTTATGCTCTACCCTAAGCTTAGCATTTACTGATTGCGGAAAAAGTAATGGCCCATGTGAAACGACATTTTTATACACCCAAGGTGATTAGAGTCATCACATTAAAAACACATTTCACGTCATTGAGAGTACAGCTTCGTGGTCAGAAAAAAAAATCACGTTCACAAAAGTTGTGTTTGGTTCTGAAAGATGCCTATAGTTTCAACGTGGCAAAAAAAATATCAAGGGGGTCACATAAATGATCGCTCGCTATTGGAAAAACTTTCCAATGGCGTGGTTAATTAATAAGTAAAAACCAGTATTTTAAATGAACAAACGCCGATGCAGTAAATGTGAAAACATAACATTATGCAGAAGATTCACACAACGCAAAATAAGCTATAAGGTTGAAATTAGTATGTGAGTAAATAATTAAATGTAACTTTATTGAAATAAAACATTAGACAATGTTTGAAATTATTAAAATATATTTTGAATGAGAAGAGTTTAATCTGTGAGGATAAAATTAACTGTTATTAATAAAAGTGGTAACAGTTATTTAATTAAGTAAAATTAATATTATGAAAACGGAAAGTTAAACCAGACTATTTACATCACCAGACGCCCTTACGTAATTGCTGCTTCATATTCACAGCGGCCGCGGTTATGTAGAGGCTAGTGCGCTCCTCTCCCATCATAGGTAAAAGGTTGTAATTCCTAAATAGCCTCACAGGCAAATTATCTGTATTTTATTAACAATACCATAGCTTTACATTATCTGTTAATATGCGGTACATCTAGGGTGTGCAGTTGTGTACAATCACCAATATTTCTTGCAGTAGATCAAATGATACCCTAACAAACACGTGTTTTCTAGTCGAGAAACAATGCAAGGCCTTGATCCTAAGGAAACGAAAGGAATGTAATGGAGCGATTTGTGCAGCTCTTGACAGCGATGTCTTGTATTAGGTGATTCGGAATAAAGTGAACACTCAAAAAAGCCCTGATTAATTTCTATTTCCTGCCAGTTTATATCTTTCCGCCGAATGCAAATACAAATAATGCCACGTGCTTTTATTTGCATAGGGTCGTGCAATGTTTTCAACTACATTAAACTGCTCCGATAAATTTTAGCTGCAATATCTACTCATTAAATGCCCGGGGGCTGAATATAAGATATATAAAAAGTAATCTTAGTTGTAAATACCTGCGAGTTAACGTCTTTTAACACTGGTTTCTGTCCATCGACTAATTTATACAACATGCACTATTGCCGTTACGAATCTCGTAAATGCGGGCATATTTTTTTTTTAATTTGAAACTCAAAACCGCCACTAAAAACAGTCATGACACACGCAATTCAATAATTCAAGTTTCATTCACTTCTACTGCCACGAACAACGACGACGCACTTCCGAAGCAATAGATAACGTATTTTCTTAACATGTGAAATAAAATGAATGTTGTTTCTAGGCTGGAAAACGTAAATCATAATTTACAGATTACCGATGGTTTCACATCATTCGGCAATGATATTTCCAATACTTTTGAATGTGTATATACACATATTGGACAAACACACGCAAATGATGCAACTTGGCGAGCGCCGAGAAAATGGTGAGAACCTAACTCTATGCCACCTGTCGGTGGAATATTGAACTGTCTGAAGCGTGCAGCAAGCTGTAACGACCAAGATGACTCGAGGTCTACGATAAGCGTCACATTATTCTCGCTCCAATTGAGTCTAATTATACTGTAAGTATGAATGTCAATAAGATCATAAGTAAATATTTTGAAGTATAATAAATATAGAGAGGTCGATTTCATCATATGTTCTTTCACTAATGTTGTATTCAAATAGGAAAATATACGGAACTACATGCGTTGAATCGCTACCAACCATACAAGCAGTAAGGTAACTCTTGTTAGTGGTGGTGTATATGCAGTAACGGCTAGTGATTATTTTCAAAGGTTTAATATTTAGTGCTCACTTTATTCCGAATGACCTATAAGTCGACGAAGGTGCCGGCCCCCGTAGCGAATTCGGTAAAGCGTCGGTCTACGGTGCGAGGGGTCCCCGGTTCGCATCTGCGCTCGGGCATATATATAATTTCAAACATTGTGTAATGTTTTTTTTTCAGTAAAGTTACATTAAATTATTTACTCGCATACTAATTTCAACCTTATAGCTTATTTTGCATCAAGTGAATCTTTTGCATTATGTTCTATTTTCACATTTACTGCATCGGCGTTTCTTCATTTAAAATACTTGGTTTTACTAATTAATTGGCCATACTACGGGGCAGTTTTTGCAATAGCGGGTGATCATTTTTGTGAACCTTTTATATTTTTATACTTCGTTCAAACTAGAGGCATCTTTCAGAACCAAACACAACTTTTGTGAAAGTGATTTTTTTACACCACTAAGTTGTACTCTCAGTAATGTGAAATATGTTTTTAAATGTGACGACACTATTCCCCTTTCGTGTGCACAAATTTCGTTTCATATGGACCATTACTTTTTCCATAATCAGTAAATGCTTAGCTCAGGGTAGATAGAGTATAGCCAAATTTTCTTTTAAAATGCATAACTTTTAGACAGTTGTGATTCGGATAATACAAGTTTGGTTTATTTGGTAGGTCTTGGGGCCCCCTTTCACCCGCCTCTTTATTGACATCTACTCCCGGAACATCCTGTATTTCGAATCTGTGATTGTAACAATTTTACACAAACAACCGAGACTCTCAAAACCTAGCTTCGATTACATGACTGTGTTGCATTTTGCATAAATTGAACTCCTAAAATTTACATTTTATTAACTTTTACATACTGGGTAGATTGAATAGTATTCGCTTAACGTGTACAGAGCGCAAGCCTTTTAGTTTTTGATGGGTTTGCTTGGGCATTTGAGGCTGCTTAAAAATGTTTAAACTATTTTGCACTATGTTTACTTCCTGCTTTGTACGCATGACACAAGTTATGTCATCAGCATATGCATTCATTTCAAATGCCTGCGTCCCTGTCGGCATTCCGGAAAGGTTTTGGCTCAAAGTTCTTATCAGAGGTTTAATGTGTATAACAGAAAGTATCGTTGGTAATGGGCACCATTGTCGTACAGATCGCATTATATGTATAGGACGGTTACGAGAACCCTCGAAAATGAATTCTTAGGGAATCCTGCTAGCCAATTTGAGGGACTCAGGATACCACAGCGTATAGGCAATTTTTTATTTGCCGTATCAAAAGCTTTATCTAGTTCTATGTTGAGTAATGAAGTTGGTTCATTTAGTTGTGTATCAATTGTGTGTCGCGTAATGCTGCAAGACCGTGCATAATTTTTTTTCCAAAGCACAACATTGTTCTGGTCCAGTAACACGCACCAATGTTACTTTCATACCAGCTGCATTATTGCTATAATATTATAGTCTGCTGTGCAAAGAAGAGTAATTGGTCTGTAATTTGATACTGAACCTGCGTTAGTTGACTTTGAGATTAAGACTATGATTCCTTGTTGTTGGGAAGGACTAAGTTTGCCACTGGCAAAAAACCTGACGCACCATTTCGCAGAAGTCCTTATTATGTCCCAGAAAGAATTGTAAAATGCGCAGGTAGTGCCATCCATGCCTGGGGATTTTCGTTTAGGTATTGTTTTAATTTGGCTATACATCTCAGCATCGGTAGGTGGTTGTAATAAATTTTCGCATTGTTCCGTCTTTAAAGAATGATAAATCGTATCGACCATACTTGGCATGGCAATCGTATCTACAGGTTCTTCTGAAAAAATATGTGTACAATACATTTCAAATGCCTTTAATATAGATTTAGTTTCTTTATATGAAATCCCATTACTGTCAATTGTATGGGTGGTATGACGTTTCATATGTTGTGTACGCGCATGTACTAACGTAAACAAAGTTTTTCATGAGTGAATAGGTTGCTGCTACGTCCTGTATGTAGACTATTTTCAAGTTTTTGGTACTGCAGTTTTAATAACTTACTTTTAATGTCGCGAATACAGGTAGTCTACGCAATGTCTGGTCAGAATGACTAATACTGCTTAGCTCACGCAATGTACGTTCATAAAAATATATGACAGATGCTCGGTCCTTCCTCGCTTCAGCAGCTTTTTTCTAAAAATGTCTGCACTTTCGGCTTAACACACTTTACCACCAATGTCTCCTGTCGATAAACATTGTAGCAATGCCTGTCAAAATTCAGTGCGCAGCTCAGTTCCACTCAAAAGCATGTTTTCTAGTTACCAAAATCCTCTTCCTAAAACTATTAGTCTCTGAAAAATTCACATGAGAATAGCACAACAGAATGGTACTGTGAAACCGTTCTAGTTGAGATTGCGACATTGGTCCATAAGTGTGGAGCATGAACATTAAAAATGTCTGTCATGCCCCTTAAGCGTCTTTGACTAATTCTTTTAAAGGCTTTTTATTGTTCCCCTATACACATAGAAATATTTACTGACGACAGAACACAGTTGAAGTCCCCACCAAGTACGATATTGCTACCATCACCATCTAAATATGCTAAAACATCCGTCGTAAAAAAACCCATTCCTACTCATATGAGAGCCTGAATGAGCATACACATTTACAAACAACATGTTTCTGTTATGCAAATTGTCGTTTGATGTCGTTTGGTTACCGGAGAATTCCTGGAATTATGCGTCCGTATAGATGCAGTCGTAAGCTAGTCAGTTCGAATCCCGTTCGGATTATAATATCTGTCCCACGATTATTTGGGCCAGTGTTGACATACACATTGAAGATCTCTAAAGCCAGGAAATATTTCTGTTGCTACTTCCTGAAGAAACATAATGTCAGTTGGCATGGATATTACTATTTGACGTAATAAATAAAATTTCAAAGTGAACTTCATACCACAAGTACTTAAAGAAGCTATTGCGATTTCTCGTCTCATCAACTGTACTGAAAGTTTATATTAAAATAATATTAAATAGTTTTTAAGTCACATCTGTCAATTTTTTTATGCATGTTTCCGATGTTTGGGGACACTTTGTTACAGGCCTGTTAGTAGTGACTGCATGTATGTTCTAGTGCAACTGGGAGCAAAACCGGCATAACCTGCATTTGAATAACATGGTCGCCCGCTCCCCTTGATGGTGGTAGACCTCTGATTGGCCAAGACGATATCTAGGGGGGCGTGTCCTGGGCTGTGATTGGTTGTAGGGGTCTTTAGGTACGGATAGTACCTAAGTGCCATGAGGCCTGTGATTGGCTGAGAGATTAAGCCCCGCCCTGTATGTGGGTATTGATTGTGTGTATGTAGGCGAGGGGTGCAGAGGAGGCGGTGTACAGAGGGGTTGGCGATTCTTTTGGTACAAGTTGTGTCTTATGTGGGTATTGATTGTGTGTAGGCGAGGGGTGGAAGAGTCTACAAGACGCATAGCATATTGAAGACATCTTGAAGAAATCTTCAAGACGTTACAAAAATTGACCCTTTTGGAGGAATTAGTGTCAAAGTGTCATGTGGATATTGATTGTTATGAGCAAGGGAGGGTGGAGGACTGGAGCTGTCTACAAGATGCATAAAATCTTGAAGACATTTTCAAGACATCTTGAAGAAATCTTCAAGAAAAAATAAGGCTTATCAAATACTTGTCACACACTCCTAATGCCTGTAAGACATATTTCAAGATGTATACCATCTTCAAGAAATCTTCAAGACGTTACAAGAATGGACCCATTTGGTACAAGTTGTGTCTAAGCAACATGTGGGTATTGATTGTTATGAGCAAGGGAGGAGTATACAAGATGCATAGCACCTTGAAGACATCTTCAAGACTTCTTCAAGTAAAAATAAGGATTGTGCTAGAAGGCTTATCACATACTTGTCCTATCTCCTGGAGGCGTCTACAACTCCTTACGTGTGTAAGACATATCTCAAGATGCATAGCATCTTGAAGACATCTTGAATAAATCTTCAAGAAAAAATATGGCTTATTCCATCTCCCCCCTAGTCATAAGATGCATGGCATCTCCTTGAGACATCTACCCCATCTCCTTAAGAAGACTGCAAAACGTTTTAAAGACATATAGCAGATCCTTGAGACATCTTCAAGATGTCTACAAGATGGCACTTGAGTGTGTGTGTGTGCAACCCATATGACCCCCTGCATATAACAGGCTTGTGATACACCCTCCAACACTTACCTCTAACAGCGGCAGCAACACACCCTTCTTCCATCACACTCACTACTCGAATGAAGAGGGGAGACGGGCTTTACTAGTATAAAACCCTGTATGTGAGTGAGGGGTGCGTGTATGTAGGCGAGGGGTACAGGTGAGGCTGTATACCGAGGGTTGGCGACCTAATCGGAGGAAAAAATGTCAATACACCATGTGGGTATTGATTATGAGCAAAGGAGGGTAAACCCCTCCATTTCTTTATCACTATAAGTCGATGCTCAACAACCATTGTTTCTCATTTGGCTGCCATCTCCCGAGGTGAGTACATGTTTCTCTTACACAGTCTACACCATCATCACCGCAAATAGTTTGTTAAATCAAATGTCATGTTCACTACACCTTTACACGACATACACTCAAGCATCCATACATACATACTTTGCTGTAAACCCTGTAGTACAGAACCAAATAATGTATGCAAACAGTTATTAACAACTGATTCATTTTCAAATTCGTAACACGAAGCATCCTAATGCGCGACGACGCCTCACAGCTCATTGTACAGAAAACCCCAATATTCTAGCATGCGGAAAGTAGCACCCTGGAAGTATATTGTTACAAGTAACTAAAAATATTAAATATAGTGTTCCTACAAATAATCACCATGCGAATTTAAAATGTACGTTCGTTAAAAATATATATCTAGTTATGTACATGTTGTAGACATACTGTATGAAAGCCTCTACCATGACAAATCGCCGCGAGATTATGTACGTCATACTCGTCAAATCACAATATTACTTAATGTATAACACAAAAACTGCAGTAACCGTAATCATACTACTAATGGAATACACAGCGAGGATTCCAGTCGGACAAATATCGCCTTTAGTGTACATCTGCAGCTCTTTTGTTATGAATCTCGGATTCACGTGGAAGCACAGTGCGTTAAATATCGTTTAAATGGAAGTTAAACTATCGCACGTAACTTACTAACTTACGACACTAGCAGAGTAGCCCGTAACTCGGGAGTAGCACCGGAATAAAGGGTGGACAAAATGGGAGATCCCCGAGAAACGAGAAAACTCACAAATCCGACGACATCGTCCAACACGTATCCCAAATGCAAAAATCCGGATACCGACCGCACCAGGACTCGAACCTGGATCTCCTTGGTGAGAGGCAAATGGTTTGTCGAAACATCCATCACAACCACACACCTAACGCAAACCATGTGAACACCAATACTCGAAATGCATTGCAGTGAAAATTAAAGTATCTTACGAAACGACGTATCAAGTATTTAATTTGGGTATATTAAAAAAAAAGATCACAACATCAGTATAAGACACTCTTATGTATAAAAAATATGCTATCGTATATAAAATACGATTTTCAGTACTTAAGGAGGTCACATATCCAGACCAACATCCACCATGCAGAGATTCACCTGTTACTTAATTATTCGAAAACTGTTCAGTGTGCATCTGCTTAGCAAAACATATAATAATATCTTGTATAGCCTCATTACTCAGAACTTCTGAATTGTATGACTTACATTTATGCTCCTGGTAAAAAAAAATGTCTGGAAAATGTTTGTTTTGCACATGTTTTTTTAGGTACAACAAACTTACTGCAAATTAATTAAAAAACATTAACGCGCACCGTACACCTTCAGTTTCGAAGTTAGGTAGACTCATTCTCGATTATAAACTGTCATTGGTAAATAAATAGTATACTATGATAGGATAACAGCCACAACTAAAGACTTCTGAGAGAGCATCTGCAAAACACTGCTGTGTGACCTAAAGTGAGATCCTATGAAGAAACAAAAACAATATATATATATATATATATATATATATATATATATATATATATATATATATATATATATATATGAGCGGGGAACCTGGAGTACACCGAGAAAACCTGTTGTTCACCATCGATCCTCCTGCATGCGAAACGTCCATCGTCAACCCTGACGGGAAACTAACCTGGTTCGCCTTTGTAGAAGGCGACATCTCTAACCACTACGTCAGTTATTAATCTGCAACTTCAGACAACATTACTTACAATTTTTTAAAAAACTATATTTTACTCATATTGCATATATTGAATAGGAATAGCATATAGATTATACATTAGTTTATAAGATTTAATAAATGTAACCTATAAATACTGAACAAATTAAACTAAATCCGGAAATCATTGATCCATTAATAGAATATTACATCACCATTGCTACACACACACAGAAACAATGCAGTATTAGTGTTACTTTATGCAAAATAATGAAACTGTATTAAGATAGCCGCAACCCCAAACCGCTGAACAACATGGAGAGCTTCATCAATCCTTAACAAGAATAATCCAAAACAACTGAACGGGCATGAGGAATACATACGCACGAATAACATGCACTGTACATTACACACGTGTATACTATTTTCAGGTGTACAACTACTATTCATGCAAAAATATTTTCTAACAGCCTAAATCGCTTTGTTTTATATATTTTTTTGCGATCCCGTTTATTTATTTATATGTGCATAATGCAAAATCCTTTGAAAGGTATAGCCATGTAGGATACACCTTTAACGTAATATTACGTCATGAAATGATATTGACACCATTGAACCTCCTATAGAGACGAGTTGGCAGGAAGATAGAACAACAGTTCACTGACTTGAGTCTAGGGTGAGGCGTGATGTGTCGCTCTTAGCATCCGCAGTACTAGGCATCTATCACATATAACACATTCAACCAAACGTTCACCTTAAGAAGACGGTAAGTACTATATTACCTGTTAACAATTTCCACACTACCGAACCTTCCTGTCGCACGCAATAGTGGTGAGAAACAAGGTAAGATGACATTTTAGCTAGTTAGAGACAACAACGCATAGCCATGTAAGGACGCAGGAGAATAATCGACTCTAACCTTTTCACCATCCCAGTCTTCAAGATTTTATGCATCTTGTAGACAGCTCCAGACCTCCATCCCTCCCTTGCTCATAACAATCAATACCCACATGACGCTTTGACACTATTTCCTCTAAATGGGTCAATTTTTGTAACGTCTTGAAGATTTCTTCAAGATGTCTTCAATATGCTATGCGTCTTGTAGACTCTTTTACCCCTCGCCTACACACAATCAGTACCCACATAAGACACAACTTGTAACAAAAGGATCGCCAACCCATCTGTACACCGCCTCCTCTGCACCCTTCGCCTACATACACACAATAAATACCCACATACAGGGCGGGGCTTAAGCTCTCAGCCAATCACAAGCCTCAAGGCACTTCTTACCAACAGACCCCTACAACCAATCACAGCCCAGGACAGGCCCCCCTAGACGTCTTGGCCAATCAGTGTTCTACCACCACCAAGGGGAGGGGGTGGCCATGTTGTTCAAATGCAGGTTATGCCGGTTTTGCTCCCAGTTGCGCTAGAACATGCATGCAGTCACTTCTCCTGTTTACGCTTTGCTGTTGTTTTATAGAGGCATTTAATTTTTTGATTTGCATACTAGCTGAGGAATATTTGCCGTCATGTTTACATTTGACTCGTAACTCCGCAGAATCTGTCACATCTATTACAGAACCCATCGACGACATGTATTCTCAATTTTTTGATTGTGTGTGTTTGAACCGTCAGAAACTAACATTTCCAGATTATTGCACTCAACTTCCACTTTTGTCGAGGCCGAAAATTATAGAATGTCAGTTGTTGTACCTTTGGGTGATGTGTCGATCTGAATGGACTTATCTGGCTGCGTCTGGTGTGTCATGGTTGTAGCACTCGTAGAATATGAGCTGCGCCCTTGAAGTACGGGTTTAGCCTGATGAACAATGTTTTCTTCGGTGTCTTGCAGCAGTAATTGAACAGGTCGTCTACTGGTTGGAAAATGTAGACCTGGAAATTCCTTCGTAGCTGGTACATGTGCAGAATCCATGATGACTCCGCTGGGTTCTGGCTGCTGTTCTCTCACATGTCGTTGGTTGTCACACTGACGTAGACTGAGGGACTCTAAACGGACGTGTCCAGGGGTATGGCAATAGTTGCATGTTCGGTTTTGTCCTTCGTAAATTGTAACATCACTGTGTCCTGCTATAGTTAATAAGAAGGATGTATTTGGTAAAACTATTTTAATAACTCGTACTCCGGTTTTTTGTGGTATTTATAGTGTCTGGACCAAATTTTGTCATATGTACTAACAAATGTACTGTAAGGAGCCGATACACAGTTCATCACATCTTAATAACAAATCTTTTCCCAAATTGTACAAATTAATTTTCATTAATGTAATATTTATTTTTGTAATAATTTATTTTAATATTTTGTAATAAACTCCAATTATTTGAATTCATTCTTTTATTTCAAGTAGTCGAACTGTAGTCCCCTTAATATTAATTGATAGCCCTTAATTGCAGAACATATATCTTGATTTAAATATTTTATTAATAGATGATTATGGGTGACAAGCACATGCGCGATACAAGATAGGAGACGCGACCCGTATTGGGACGTTAGTCTATGTTCGATCTTCTGTATCCCTCGCAATAGATAGTTTGTCAAGCGGAGTTATAATTTTATTTCAGTAGGTTTGTTGTGCTCTACCATACAATAATTTATGTACCTAAGCTACCAGGTGGAAATTCTGTCTTCAAAAGTGCTTATTTGTTTTTATTTTGCTTAAGTAGCTACGTACCATATGTGTTTACATCCCCTAGTACTGTTTTAGTAATTACATAGTTTATTTCGTCTTTATTGCTTATCGTTAGGGTTCAGTCAAATGCTTGTCTTACTTGTTTATGTTTATTTGCTTTCCACCTCGTAGTCTCAAAATAAATCAACACAAAGCAAAACAAAATTATCTTACACATTCCCAACTTAACACAAAATTACAAGAAATCATTCTTAAATTGAACCAGTTATTTCTTAACCGGTACGTTAAGTATTCTGACTACTTGGTAGTCGTCGAAAGCAACATATATTATGATATTGATAATTTATCCTGTATGTGATTTTAATTTCGACTCATCACCAGTTTTGAAGAATTATACCACAAGTGTTTTTATCCACAAATCCAATTAATTAATCAAACATTTAAAAGGTCATGCAAAACTATCAACTTCCCACCCAAAAGACAAACAAAGGATTAATAAACAGGTTAGGAACTATTTGGACCTAAACCTATCAAGGAAGAGAGAGGGAACTCGGTTCACGAAGCCTGCAGACTTCCACACTGTGACGACCCCTCTCGCCACACCACCAGGTACTCAGCCTCTTCGCGGCCCCTTGAGTCCTGAAATCTTCATACTTCTTCAAACAGTAAGGCAAATCCCAAACCCCTTGCCGTCCTTACTCCTGAGGTGGTGCCCAGCCTGCCCCAGACACGAAGACCCACCGCTGGTGGCCAACCCCATGCCACAGCGAAAAACTTCAAAAACCTCACGACGACTTCATCAACAACAGCTTCAACGTCAACATCTTCAACTCACGTACTCCTCAAGTACACACCCTTGGTGTACCATCAACATGGAAACGGGGTGGGGGTAAATTCACCTTCACGACGACGACAACAGTTCACCCCACCACACCCGACAGGAACCTTCTGCACCACTCTACTCTTCTCAGAACAAGTTGGTCAAAATAGTCCAATACTTCAAATATTTCATTACTGACGAAAAGTTCCATCAAGGCCTCAACATATTGCTTCTTGAGGCAAACAACTGGCTAAACAGTTCAGTCTCCAAAATCTTCATAAACAAGACAAATGCTGGCATCCAACTGCAGCTTCAGTTGACGAAATGGAATTTCGAACCAAGAAGGAAAGGGAAAGGGTAGGATGCCCCAGGCAAACCTTCCATAGACAATTACCTAACAAATCAAATTACCTATATCCCATTTTTTTTAAACAGACCTAAAGAAATTAATTTAAAATAAACAAATTTTTTCAATATTTTTAAACATATCAATACCAATATTTTAAATATAGGTCACCAGAAGAACGAACACCAACAGGTAACTGCCGCGTGGCAAAAATAATAAACACTTTCACAATGAATGCGAAAGAAATCAAAATTCAAAAATCGAAATTTTAACTGGCAAATTACTTATTTAACTTTTTTTTATCAGTTATAGTGAATTTAATCATTTAAAATTATTTTACTTTTAAGATTATTAATCTTTTCCAAAATTAAAAATTTAACTGTAAAGTTTTAAAAGATCTCAAACTGATTATGACTGTTATGTTTGCTAACAAAAAAAATACAACTAACTGTACTACTTCATTGCTAACACTTCTAAACCTCTAAAAATATAACTCACATAAATTATGATTTCTGAAATTCTACCAAAGTCATATCTGATTAGCCACACAAATTAACTACTTTAAATGAAAAGTAAATCCAAACATACAATTAGTACAAAACTCAAAATGAAAAGTTCCCCTTTAAAACAATACATTATTAATTACAAAGTAGTCCTGAGATATCCTATACCATCCTGAAATAGAAATTGATTAAAACAATTCTAGTACAGCTGAAAAATAAACATTACATTACATTTAAAGATTTATCCCCTTCACTGGACATCAAGCTGAAAAATCTTACAAAAGATCGTTATTATGGTCACAAATTTCAAACAAAATTAACTGTCTGATTTCCACTTAGCTTTTAAATTTTTCCTTTTCCTTCGAAGTGACGATTTGAAATGTAGAAGTAGTCCCCTATCCGTTGTCCACTTGAATTCATATTTTTCTTCTTACACAGGGTACTGGATCTTGAGTTTCTTCATACTAGGGGTTCTCTTTCCTGCCTCATCGCTCGAATCTGTCTTTCCCAAGGGTGCCCATCACTCGAATCTGTAACACCCTTGTCCAAAATTCAACAACTGTAACTTTTAATTTACACCACAAATAAACACAAACAAAATACACAAATATAATTTTATAATCTTGCAATTCAATTAAATAAACTAAACAATAAAACAAAAATATTAATTTTCTCAGTTCTATCAGAGCCACATCCACTGGGCAAACATAAATAACAATACAAAAAACAAGTTAGCAAAGACACAGAGTGCAACACAAAACATTTTGTCCACCAGGGTCCTACACACAAGACAAAAACCTCACCAAAACATCTAACCATCAGACACATTCAGTCACTTAAAACATACACTACCTAAAAAAACAATATTTAATTATTTCTTGATACTCAATAAACTGCCACTCAGAAATTCCATTAGACAACAAATAACTTTGACAACTTCCTAAAATCCTTCCAGAGTAGGCCTGTACCTAACTCCGACCAAAACTCTCAAAAATAACCTAAACGACATTAAATTTTTTTTCCAGAAACTGCTCCCAA
The DNA here is from genome assembly GCA_003012365.1 of Medauroidea extradentata. Classification (NCBI taxonomy): domain Eukaryota; kingdom Metazoa; phylum Arthropoda; class Insecta; order Phasmatodea; family Phasmatidae; genus Medauroidea; species Medauroidea extradentata. The sequence continues at coordinate 14,542 of PNEQ01050939.1, forward strand.
TCAAATTAACTTCAAACCACTTCAATACAACACTGACAACAACCCCTCTTGACAACAATCTAATACCTCCAACAAGCAAAATAACATTACCTCAAGACACAGGCAAAATATAACATTAAAATCCCTATAGACAAAAAAAACCAAACTAATTAATCAAATCTGCAATAAAAACTACAATAAATACTAACAGAGTTTCAGGCAAATCATAAAAATTTCCGTAGCCTTACCTTACTTACTGTACACTTATCCTCCACGACAAAACACAATCACTTACTTGCCTTCTTCTGGAGGTGCCTTAACCTGTCTCCACGAGCACTTCTCTGGTGAGAGTCCATTGGCCTGGAGACCATAGTACACCATTCTCAATTCTGATGCAGGCGTCCCCACATCCAGCATTCTTCTATGTTAACTACTACACTTCTTCAAAACTCAAGTTGGAAATGGTATTCATCCTAGGCTGAAGAACACCATCCAACCCTCACTCCACAATCAAAATACTGGCTGTCTATGGCAGTCCATCAAAATTAAATAAAATAAAAATAAATAAACACTGCACTGCTTCCTCTTGGTATTCACTGGAAGTCCATACTGTGCACTATTCACTCTCTTTACTTACTTCTTCTGCCTGAACTTTCCCTACCATAAAATACTTAATTTGTTACTAATTTTAACTTAAACCTACCAGAACCTATAATACAATTTAAATATTACCGATCTTTAAATGTAGCAAACTATATTAAATAACAACATAAAAAAACACAAATATTATAAGTTGGCCCTCTGCCTTCGTAACCTCACAAAAACGACAATAACGAAGACCAACAAACTTTAACTCAACAACACTGAAAATTATAACCTTAAACAAACACCACAAAACAACACATTGCGGCACTCTTATTTCCTCAGACTTCAAAACTCTTCCTCGTAATCACAATCAACGTCATATTACAATAACTTCTGCTACAACACTGTCTGTTGTGCCCCTCTTACACGCAACAGATACCATCCTAAACACACAAATATACAGTCTTCCACAACAAAACACTTCAAAACTCAGATACCATCGCCACAAAAACACATAACTCTTCCTCACGAAGCATTTACCAAGACCACAACGCTCAAAATCAGTAAACCTAGTACCTCGCAATACATAAAGATTGACTCCTAACACTTACAATTAAACTTACAACAAAAATTACATTTAAAAACTTACATATAAAGTATTTCTTACAAACTATCCTTTCTCTTATTAACAAAATACATACACATAATTCACGTAAAATAAATATTAAAACACACTCGCGACATCTACACACAGTAAATAAAACCAAGCAACATTCCTACTGACCCAGATCCAACGACGTCTAAACGGAACCACTAGTGCACTCTGTTTACACACACAAAAACAATTACGTTTATAACTCCTACACTCTCCACTAAAATGTGTACGCTTCCCTTTGCGACGCACTCGCGTCTCGTTCTCAAAAAAAAAAAAAAGCTACTTTACATCACCGTGAATCCAAATAAAATTACGTGACCACGAAATAAACGAAAATTAACTCTCCAAAATCAACTAAACACAGCACAACACAAGATGGAGACTAATAGTCCATGCCCAAGCCTCCACCATAAATGTGTCAGGGTGGAAGTCGCCGCCGAAAGTAATACCTGGCGACTCCCAACATAATTGTGTCATGAGGCAGGGCATAGTAAACTAATTAAAGTAAAAGTAACAGACAGTGTTAAATAGGTAAACAGATGTGGAGTGTCGTGTTGTTGATAGTTATGGTATACCTTGTTTGTAGCTAAAGTGTTTAATTGTAAAATGAGATGTAAACTGGGGGGTGAAAGTATATCTGAATTATTAAGCTAGGCAAGCCTACGAGGTGGAAAGCAAATAAACATAAACAAATAAGACAAACATTTGACTGAACCCTAACGATAAGCAATAAAGACTAAATAAACAATGTAATTACTAAAACAGAACTAGGGGATTTAAACACATACGGTACATAGCTACTTAAGCAAAATAAAAACAAATAAGAACTTTTGAAGACAGAATTTCCACCTTGTAGCTTAGCTACAGTTCGACTACTTGAAATAAAAGAGTGAATTCAAATAATTGGAGTTTATTACAAAAGATTAAAATAAATCGCTACAGAAATAAATATTACATTAATGAAAATGAATTTGTACAATTTGGAAAAAGATTTGTTATTAAGATGTTATGAACTGTGACCAGACATTACATTAAGAAATGATACTACATAGTAAAGTGGTTTCTGGCATTACAAAACAATCCCGAGGTGGTCATTATATTACTCTGAAAATATTTAATAAAAGGCAATTGTACTGGCCAACAACAAATACACACGTCAAAGTATCCACGACTATTCAACAAATACCGAACACGAAAGCTAAAGGGGAAATAATAATAATTAAATAATAAAATAATAACATGAAAGAATACTTATAATTTTGATGTTCCTGTCCAGCGAAGTCTCATCCACCTCAGAGCTACGAAGTCTTCTTATTTCATAATAAATGAACAACTAACCGAAAAAAAAATTGATGATAAACAAAACTAACTAAACTTAAGTTAAACTAAACTCCTGCCATTTGGCCCTTAGGCCATCGTCTCGCCCATCGGGGCATCGCCATGATCGCCTGAGTCCTAACTAAAAAAGTTCTACCAAAGAAGTCTACAAAAGAAGTCTACCAAAGAAAATTCCGTCAAAACATGGTCGGCTGGTATTTATAACTACTGGTTGCGCCGTCGAGAACCTTCCATGATTTACCTTCCTGGAATGATCAGCTGCGACCATTCCAGATCGGCGCAACATCTACCCTCTCTGTCCCACAGGGCATTCACTCGTCAGCGACGTTTGACGTCACGGGCGGGGGGACTGTCCGAGAGCAGAACGACAGAAATGTGCTGTAGTGCACTTATTGCCCATTCGTCGGCCATACTAACAGCTGGTAATGTGGGACAGGGGAGTGGGGGAGTGTTGACAGAGGCGTCCAGTGCCCCCGGAAGGCCGCGGCATGCTGAAGGTGCCAGAAGGACCCACAGCGTGCGACCGCCCGGCGACACCGAAACATCCATCACCACCCCCCCCCCCCCCACCTACCTACAACGTAACACAAGGCAATCGGCCTACACACACTACCAGGACACTGTCCGCAAAGGAATTCACTAGCACTGCAGTCCAACAAACTGCAGGCTACCAGGAACAGTGAACAACAAAAACTCTACCTGACAGACTGTCTGAGAACACTCTAGATTTCCACAATTCTAAATTCAAAGCAATGACTTCCCAAGATCTGAATACTCTTTAAAATTACAAACAAAATATCTTTACCGCCTGTTTCGAGTATGGATGAGAAGAAAAAACCGATAAAACAAATGCCCGAAAATTTGCATTGTGACCATATTAACCCAGGTTGTTGTCCTTAGAACTAAGTCCTAGCTAATAACTTAGCACATACTGACACATAGGACATGCTGTTTAGATGATGATTGCTTCTGTGTGTTTGTCTGTAAGCTATTTTTTTTCCCACGTTCGATACAGTGCAGTCTACTTTACATGTATATTCTCAGTCGAAATCTAAAATGAACTCTACATGAACAAGCAAGTTTTGCACATGTATAAAATCAGGGAGGAGATTATTTAAAACAACCGGAATATTCTGTTTGCAATGATCTGTTTACTATTATAGCCCATTAACGACCTGCATTATTATTTCATTTAGCACATGCTGCTGAAATTTTTTCTTTGTTTATTTTTTACGCAGGTTTTTTTCCGTATTTGAATCTGTGCCATATAAATGTTTTTTTTTTTTTCATTTAAACTTAGAATAACTTACATAAATAAGCAAGAAAAATCGTTATAATATCTTGTTAGTTCTGTTGGTGCAAAATTATTGTAATGAAAATGTTTCGATCTTTATGTAACTTAACTGCTCAGAACCTTATTGTAAGTTCATTTATATGCTCGTTATGCCTGGGACAGTGTAATATTGACTTTCACTCTTATCGAGATAGGTTCCTATGGATTGTATAACACAAGACAATTTAAATGTGATTTATATTTCTTCAGATGTACCAAAAACTGAAATCACTTCGTTATTTTTCCACTGTAGAAAATGCACATACACTTATTGGTATGTGTGGTAATTGGTACAGTGTGTAGACATGCATATGTATTTACTGACGACGTCAATGCGGATGCTTTGTTCAGAGTGAAGTAGCTTTTAATCAACTCCTTGAAGTTATATTTATTTATTGGGCGCATTACACAGTAAACAACATTCGGCAGCCATTATGAATAACACTACTACGCTAGTCAAGACAACCAGATGAAAACAATAAAGTCACATCAGCAACACTCAAGTAAGTTATGACAACATTGTAACTATTATTAATACAAAATGTCAACACACACCCTCAATTAAAAGTTATGGTAATTTGTAATTGCTTATTGAAAAGACATAACTTGTTTTGCTTAAAAAAGAAATATCTCAATGAAAAGAAACACTCATAAGAAACACTCTGTCAGCTAGAACCTATTTACCTTAGACCTAACTTGGTCTTGAAATGGTTGTGTTTCTGAAATCCTAAAGGTTTTGTAAAAATATCCGCTACATTAAGATCAGTTGGAACATACGAGATTGACACTAATCTCTTAGACACAGTGTCTTTGATAAAAATGAGCACGAATGTCTACATGTTTTGATCTTTTGCTGTTTTTGTAGTTCTTAATCAAACTTAGTGCACTCTGATTATCTACAAATACAAAAGTACATGAAATATTTGCACTGAGATCTTTCACAACACCGCTTGCATACAAAAGTTCGGTTACAGTAAAAGTAGCAGCGTAGTACTCGGATTCTGCTGTGCTTAAGGCTACTGTAGTCTGCTTCTTTGACATCCAAGAGACAAGATTCCTACAAAAGTAGGCAAGTTCTCCAGAGATGCTCTTCCTGTCTGTCGTATCTCTTGCCCAGTCTGCATCAAAATAAGCTTCAAGTGTGTCAACGTCAGTTCTCTTGTACACAAGCTGCTGGTTTTCTGTGCCCTTTAGGTAACGAAGTACTCGTTTTCAAGCTTTCCACAAATTGTTCGCTTGTTTGTCCAAAAATCTGCTCAGGTAGGAAGCTGCGAAATATATATCTGGCCTACTGCATAAAGACAGATACATCAAACATCCCACCAGCTCTCGATATGACACTTCTACTGTTTCTTCATTTCCTTCTATGTGAAAACCTGTTTCCATGGGTGTACTAACAGTTTTACATTCATCCATGTTAAATTTTCTTAGTATCTTCTGAATGAAACTAATTTGAGGTATGCAGATCTAATTTTTCGTCTCTCTATTTCCAGGCCTAAAAATACAGTTGGTTCTTCCTAGGTTCTTGGCCTTGAACACTACCTCCAAAGCATTCACAACTTAATTTCCATTCCCAATAATGAGACAGTCATCCACAAATATCAGCACCCATACATCTATTCCTGTGTACAAGCAGAAGTCATGACTAGATCGTTTAAAACCTATAGATGTGAATAAATTGTGAATTCTTTCATTCCAACAACGAGGAGATTTACGCGAGCCGTACAAAGCCTTTTTTAGCTTTAATACACCTATATCAATTTTTGTCCCCTCAGATGGTTTGATGTACACAGTGTTTTGTAACTCACAGTGAAGGAATGCTGTAGGAATATCTAAATGTTTAATTTCAAGGTCTTCTAGAATTGCTTTTGACAATATCATCCTAATTGTTACATCCTTGCCACTGGTGCATAGCTGTCATTTGAGTTATTTTCCTGGTACCTTTTTGCCACTAGTCTTGCACGCTTGACAACATCTTGTTTAGTTTTAAACACCCATCGAGTTTCAATGGCCCTTTCACCTACAGGCAATTCACATTGAGTCCAGACGTTAAAATTTTCCAATGCATCCAATTCCTTTTTAATAGTGCTACACCAACCTTCATATTGAATGGCTTCTTTGAAATCTGCTGGTTCTTCTGTACACAAACATTTCAGAACTGTACAAATCATAATCTTGAAATTTTGCAGGTAACTTAACTTGCCTTCTACTTTCGTGTTTTTTTCTTGTCGACTCGATTTCTTCTCGACAGTTTATTTTTTTCTGTTTCACGTTTCTACTTTGGTACTTTTTCTTTCCCATCTGTAGTTAACTCATTGTAGTTTGGTTCACAAGCTAAAGGGTCTGTTGCATTATACCTTAAATTATTCTCATCAAAGGTTACATTCGGGCAACTGTTATTTTTTCCGTTTAGGGGTCCCAAATGCTGTACCTGTTTGCATTGTGCCCAACCAAACGTCCTTCTTTAGCTCGCGGGTCAAGCTTGTTTCCCTTTGGCAACACTACAGCCCATGTTTTACAGCCAAAAATCCGCAGCTTAGACAAGTCCTGTTTCCCATAGAACATTTCTGCTGGCACTTTCTCAAACAGGGCTTGTGTGGGGCATTTGTTTAACTGATACGCTGCAGTACGGACTATTTCTCCCCACAAATGCTTAAAAAAGTGTGCATACCATGTCTGTGAGCGTTCGTATAATGTGTTCACTAACGTCGTTCATGGATGGGCTATGACGGACGGTGTATTCTATTTTAATACCATTCATCTGACAAAAGGTTTTAAAAATATTTGAAGAGTACTCGCCGCCGTTGTCACACTTTATACGACACGTTTGTTTAGCACCAAACCTTGCTTCTAGCCTCGTATTGAAATCCATCAAGTTTCCAGCAGCTTCATCTTATGTGGTCAGCAAGTAAACACTGCAAAAATTCGAGTAATCATCGACAATTACTTGAAAGTATTTTTCCCCATGTATATTTGCAGGAGTTATTGGTCCTGCAACATCACTGTGAATGAACTCGCCTAATTTAGTTCACCTAGGCATTTCCACTTTCTTGAATGGTAAGCGCGTGGCTTTAACCTTGACGGCACGGCCCGCAGATTTCTTCCGATACTGGCAACCTCATTGCTTTTAAACTGAAGCGATTTACATATCCTAACCTCCTATGCCGCAAATTGCCCTTGTGAGTTAGATTGCACTGTACTTCACCATCGAGAGAGAATTTAGCAACATACAATTTACCAACAAGGTTATACTCAACGCAGGCTTCAGTTCCTTTCAAAATTGTAGCTTTCTTCCCCCAAAACAGAACGTTCAGACCCCTTTTTTTGATTTTGCTAACTGACAAGATATTAAGATACAGTCCTGGAACTACTAGAGCTTCTATATAAACATTGTATCCACTGGAATACAAGTTCAATGTACCTTTTTGGGTGGACCGTAAAATGTCACCGTTAGCAATTTTGATGTCATTAGGCAGATTTAATTCTTCAATGTTTTCCATGTGTTCAACTAGGTCGGATTTCACTAGATGATCGCTAGCCCCACTATCCGATACAAATGACACACCAGAGGATGAATCACTGGAATGTACATTTTCAGACTCAAATGAAGCAACAAACACTATGTCACAGTTCTCTTCACTAATAAGTGCTTTGCTATGGTTCTGATAAGCACCTCTACCTCGGCCTCGAGAACTGGAGCGACTTTTGAACGAACCAAGAATATTCGATTTCCTGGGACAATCTGCGATGAAATGTCTAAAATTGTTGCATCCGTAACACCTTTTAGAGCTCTGAAAACTAGTGGCCTTGAATGAACATTCGTTGGATTCTTTGTTTATCTCACCGGTAGTATCCATTTTTAGTTTGGCATCTAGCAAACGAGACTTTACAAAATCTATGGTTAACTTTGTATCCATTGTTTCCAACACTATTATTACATTGCTGTACTTATCAGGCATTGTTAATAATAAATGGCTTACTTTGTCATCCTGTGCCAACTTCGTCCCCATACCTTCAAGGTTGCGTATGAGTCCATAAAATTTCATGAAATGTTCTTGAAGTGGCCCTGTACATTTCAAAGACAGCAGCTTTTTCCTAATAAACAACTTGGACAGAGTACTTTTCCTTTAGAAGATTCTTTCCAAAACCTCCAACATTTCTTTTGCCGTTTGTGCGACCCGCATATATTCAATATGTCTGTCAGAAATGGACTGCAATATAACTCTAGCTTCTGCCGCGATGTAAGTTTTCCGTTCTTGTTCTGACATTGCCGACTTTGCCTTGAGATCGTCTATTATCCAGCGAACGCCTTTATCTGCAAGTAAAGACACTATCCTAAATTTCTATGCGGAGAAATTAGTGTCTGTTAACTGCGGTAAAGATAGTGTCGATCCCGTTATGTTGCTATCCTTACCCGTCATCTAATCTTCTGACACACGGAACTTCTTATCTTGGCGATTCTACAAGTGCAAACACTACCGACACTTTGTTCATTGTGAACTGCTTCTTTTCTTGCCATTCTGGGCCCATAACCTTTTAATCAACTTCTTGAAGTTACGTTTATTTACTGGGCGCATTACACAGTAACCAACATTCGGCAGCCATGACGAATAACACTACTTCGCTAGTCAATACAAGAATATGAAAACAATAAAGTCATATCAGTAAGTTATGACAACATTGTAACTATTATTAATACAAAATATCAACAGATGCGAGGGTCGGTGACCAAAGTCAGAACACCCTTACCTGGTGAGGCTCACCCCAGGGACATGCTTTTGAGAAGCGAACATGTAGTGTTGAAAATTAGCAGAGGTACCTTTGGGTACTGGAGCCAGCCCTATGCCAGCGTGACAATAGCCGAGCAGTGCTACATGCATCCATCGAGTAACGATAGACTAGAGATAACATGGTATTGCGGAAAATTCAGCCCATTTTACTTGTAGAATTGGCATAGATGTGCAGTTCTCTCAGAGAAGCGCTACTTCGTCTCGTTGAGCCACCAGGTTGTAGGAGACGAACCTGGCGAGCAGACGACGCATTCCCTCCCAACCATCCATCCATGCTGTTGTCAGGTTGTGTCGGGTGTCTTCTCTTCTGGAAGGCGTGCTAGTGTGGGTTACTCCTCCCTCATCCCCTTCCTTGCAGTTGGCCATAAAACGTGGACCCAGGGGTGTCGGGGTCAGGTCATCGCTCTCTGAGGGTGCTGGCATTGAGTGATGCATCTAAAAGGTAGCAGTTAGACAGTGCATGATAAATACCCCCTCCCGGCGTACATATAGGCCACATGCATACTTTTATCCCTTCTAGGTACGCGTTTCAAGATTGGCAGATGCTTCGCCCTTGCCGTCGCCGCGGCATTTGCCCTGCTCCCACCTACAGCGCCCACTCGCAAGTACTGTCAGTGCACCTCCCCCCCCTCCGGCATGTTCACTCCTTAGCACATGCATCATTTTCATCTGAACTTTGGCGGCGAACGAGACATGGATTTTCCTTCATACGAGAAGATTTTATTGGAGGCGACAGATAAAATCGACGCGGAAGTGGCGGTAGATGTTCGTTCCAATGTTTGCGTCGTCGTCTACTAGAATGCTCTTGTGTCGCTGTTGCTGTTAAAAGTAAATTTGTATTTGTTTGTATGGTTTCACCTGTATGCTACCTGCGACAACCTAAACTGTGAGCAGTCTTAAAATAATTTACGTGTATCGTGCTGAATGATTTAGGTCGTCTAGAGTAGAGTAGCGTTATTTTTAAGTTGCTCTGGATGTGTGTCTTACTTCGAAAACTGTGTTTTAAATGCCACCTTTTATTAATTTTTAATATTACTTCATACAGTCTTCAATGCGAATACGAATGTTGTGTGGATAATTTCTGTCATATATCGTTAAGGTTTACTTTAGTTTTGTTGCATTTGTGTTTAAGGATAAATACTTACACACATAACTTCATACCACAAAAATTTTATTCGGTCAAGCATTTTTAATAAAGAAAAATCGGCGCATAAAATAATTAATATAGGATTTTTTTTAATCCTTAAAGCAACTATGAAGAGTGTTAAAAATAAAAGTAACATCCGAATTAAAGCCTCAACGTTTCATTAACGTACATAGTCAGACTAATGTCAATGTTTACACACAAAAAATTTCTGCGTATCAACACTATTTAATAATTTGTTTCATTTATCACTCGATCCTTAAGAGAAGTCTATGAGACGTTAATTTTTTATTCACTGAGCTGTCATAAGTGCTAGAGAAGACGCGCGTCTAAATAAAATCACTTTTATGTGCAGAGCCTAGATTGCGATGCTGTGTTTCAAGGGTCTTTAAGCGATGTCCCGAAAATTTTACGTCTACACGTACGACGTAAAGTCAATTGGATGCATCTGATTTATATGTCAGGTTGGTATTTTTTTCGGATATTGCAGTTTGAACGAGCTTCTTCTTTTTTTTTTTTTTTTTTTTTTTTGCTATTTATAAGAGTCCCAAAAATCTGTTAGTAGTTATTGCTATAATTAAAAAAAAGCATAGTTTGATATGAGTTTTCCCGTATGATATTAATGTATTGCACGGTTAGCCAATTTAGCATTAAACAAAACCCATATGATACTCTACATCATAGTTTATGTGCTACGCGAGAAGCAGATAATGTATCCCCCAGTCGTCAGCTTAACGTAAAAATAAACGAAATGAAAATTCATTATTTCTTAGGTACTAACATCGAAATCTCTACCGAGCATAATAATAATAATAATAATTTAGTTTGTGACAAGAGATTTATTTAAGAATAATACGTACCATATCGTAATTACAGTTAAATGTTTTCACTGTTAAAATATTTTAAAACGTTACCATACAAATTTAAAGACCCTAATTAACATATAACATAGCTTTAATGTCGCAGTAATAAAGATAGTATTTGACACAAAGATGTTGAGACGTGTTATATATTTACTTGAACGAATGCACTTTTTTTGTCAACTGAAAAATTGCCATTTTAAAAATTATATCATATATGACATTTTCTTAAAGTTATTAATTAATTTTCCAGACAATTAAGTGAAGGTGAAACATCTTGGTAGCATACGAAAAGTGGTAATGCACAGCAGACAGCAAAAATACTATGCAAGCAGATAAAAATTTAACAAAACTAGTACGTGATTCATTCAATAAGATGTGGTCTGGTTTCTAAAAATACCAATACCTGATTTTTTCAATAAGATATTTAATTATACTTAATCATGAAGCAGAATTGAAACAAGTTGGTCAGAAAAATAACATCGAGCAAAGTAATATGAGTTCAAGTGAACAGTGTAATGCTATGCTATGCTGCAGAAGTCATCTAAAGGGTTTTGGTTTAACATAGTCACAGTCCAACCATAAATTATATTTTAACGAGCCATTGTTATCCAGTTTTTCTGTGAGTTGACATTTAATTTTTTTTCATATGGGTTAGAAACGAGCAAATAAATGTTGCTGTACCTGACGAATTAGCTGCTACTTAAGTCTTCAAAGTGCCCCGGAAGCTGATTCCTTCCTAATGAATCCAATAATATTTGTCTCATGCACAACCTGTACAGGCTTCAGGACTGGAACCATACACATTTATTTTGCTCCTTACAAGCATTATTACATGCATACAACTGTGAATCTTGCGGCGAAGTTCGTCACACCAAATATATGTCCGTGCATAGCACTTGAACAGAAGATTAATATAAAACAAGTTGTCGTGTAATAAACATAACCTATTTTCTTAACATACTTTTTACTTCCTTCTGCCGTCCATTCGTCCATATTGGAATTCGTACCAAAAGCCTTGTTGCATTGTCTACACTTATATAGGCCTATTGATGTTGTATTTTCCACGGCGTTCACATAATTGTACAGTGTTCACATGTTGATCGAAAGTTATTTATGTAGTCCAAATTTCTTCATCCTCACTTGCAACAGCAGCATTTACAAGTCTATAAAGGGGGAACTGGACCTGCGCATATTTTCTGGTGTTTGTTTAGCTTGTCTACACATGTAAACAAATTATTGCAGCTATCGCACATGTAAGCTTTACGAGGACATGGAAATGTTTGTTACAGTAGCTAAATGAACGCCTAAGATGATGATGACGATTATGAAGTATTCGCTTCTGTTGTGGAATAAGTTTTCACTTCTGTAGACTCCATTTTGCAACTTGATGATCCAAACTTCTGAACGATTTCTTTACACGTTGCACGATGTCTCTTCATAAAATCATGTCGTACTATTGGCGCACATCAATTATAACAACACAGCTGATTACGAGATGAGTTTTTTGAAACGTAACCACTTCCCATGTCTTATCGCATTATGCGATTTACCAAATATCTTGTGTCAGAAACTACAGGAGTGCTTCTTCGTTGCTGGAAAAGGATCTTTCGCAGAAATACTCTGAATGGCGACTGGTGGTTCATCATTAATAGTATTCATTCTTGATCGAGAACACTGTTGTATGATGTTTACTCCTTAGCGATCAGTTAACAACTGAAGAATCAGTTCATCAGTACCTCTATTTATATTAACAAAAAATACATCTTTCTCTAGGCTAGACATAGCGCACACGAAAGCAACTAAATAATACTTAGTTGGAAGTTGGCACAGTCTAAATTTATAATACATATTACTGTCAGCTTTTCATTAAAATCAAGCGTCTATTCATACATCTTTGACGTTTTCTTGTTGAATATACTCGGTTGTTATTACAACTGATGATTGGATGCGATCAACAGGGTTGCCGTCATCTTCTCCCAAGTTCTTGCACACGGCAGTGTACACCTAGCCCCTGCTTTTTCGTTGCTGCATGTCATCACAATGCTCTTTAGTCTTGAGCACTAAGCTGTATCTTCATGTCGTAGACACTTAAGAACATCATTACATCATCCTTGGATCAGGGTAACTGTGTTTCTTGCCGCATGTGGAAGATAACACATTGTCCATAAGTAGTACAGTCAATGATTTGACAATATGGTTTGTTGCTTAGTGGTTCGCTTATATGAAGGTTGTGATAAGTACCATCACATATTTTTGTATAGCTTCCCAATGTATCACATGACCAGTAACAGTATGATACCTTACTTAAGCCTGGTGTCACAATGACGTAATGATGTGCTGGATGAAAACACTCCATGTTGACGAGTAGACAGTTACCAGCAAACTGAATGACGCATGAGCAGGTAGAATTCAGAGGGAAACAGTATTGTAATTTCCAAAAGAAATTGTAAAGTATTATTAAGATAGCGGAAAATGAACCATACACGTAAATTGATTTTCCATTCTGCTGTCACACACTGTGATTGTTGTATTTAAGGGCGATGGAAGAAACAATGACGTCATCAAGTTATAAAAAATTGCGAAAATGAACCATACATTTGCTTTTGTAGCAACTCACTGTGATATTGAAGGTAGATTAACAAAAACATGACTTGGTCTCCGTAAGGAAGAATCCTAAATCCGGTTGCAGTATTTAGTTCACATATGCGGTAATGTTGCCAACCTCGTACGAAGCGGTAGTTGCATAAACTGCACAGTTGTTGACTAGAAGATTTAGAGCTGAAAGAATATATATTTGGAAAATATGTGAGCGCAATAGATTCGAGAACTAACCAATAGAGGAAAAATATGCCGAGACGAGCTCCGAATATTCACCTTGTTCACTGTATTTAACATAAAAGAAAATATTTGCAGACACAGCACTGCCTACTTGTCTGCTGTTCAGTTATTTAATTATAGATAAGTTTCAGTCTGTCAAAATTCTATCTCTAATCTTATGTTATCAAGACAATAAAAATAGTCGACAACACTCCACTTTTTTTAAGCATCCTCAGTGTGGGCGCTGAGAACTACCATCATCAATAATTATTAGTGTAGACTTGCTACACATTTTTAGGTTATCACATATATATATATATATATATATATATATATATATATATATATATATATATATATATATATATATATATATATATATATATATATATATATATATATATATATATATATATATATATATATATATATATATATATATATATATATATATATATATATATATATATATATACTGATATTCCTAATTTTATCACACAATTTTCCACTTCAATGTTTCTAAGTGGAGACTGCTACGCAGTGTCTTAAAATTTGCTTTTGCCTCTTGTTATCTGCTAACCATCTACTACTGCATAAGTTCTGAGATATAGTACTTTGCCAATTTTTGCACTAGTTGTGGTCTTAGAGAACTGGCGACACTGCCTTCATTATAAACTATATGAATCACATCCACCTAATAAAACAAGTTCTGGTAAAGCCGTATGTGTAGCTAAATGGCTGTGCTCAGGTTCATTTAGCTTCCGCCATGCAGAAGCAGGAGCGCGTGTCGTTCTTTGGGAAATTCACTACACTAGTCGCTGTACAGTGCTCGCTTCCACCTACTATCGGAAATGCTTGGGATGTGTTTGCTGAAGCTTTTTTACCTGTCGCAATCCACGAGGTTGGAGATCTTGCGCAACATGTGCTGGGACATGTTTCCGGTATTTCGAAGCAGACATGTTTTTGATACATTTATCCACAAATGAACGGCAATAAACCGTTATTCGCATCGTATTCGAAGCAAGGCGTCGAGTAAATGTACAACAGCAATCTCAGAAACACATGATTCATTCACCCCCTGTCTATTCGTGCGAATTCGTCAAAGCACCTGACCAGAATGCTCGTAAAGCGCATCCCATAGAATTGATAGCAGAATAACTCATCCGGCTCATCTGAATCGGTTTTCAGACGGTGTTCGTAAATACAGGTCCGGTCGACATGAAAATAGTCTATGGGAAACGAAGAGTGACGAATTACCCGCAGGAACGAGCGAAAATCAGAGACGGTAATGTTATCTAACCATTTGGCGAATATCAACAGAGAGAAACTAAACGGGCCTCGAGGCTATTCCACTCCTAACGGAAGTGATACGTCAACCGTGTTCAAGTTACAAGGGCAACTGCTTCTGCTAAACATTTTCCAATTGTGTACACATGAACCTTAATGCATTCACTTTATATATAGTTGTGTTCTATGGTTATTTGTCACTAAACAATGTTTTTAAATGGCTCGTAATGTTCAAGTCGCTACAGTAGCAATGGTTGCACACACAAGGCCCTCAGGTAATCATTAACTTTCCGACAACCAGAGGGTATAACATGCACTAGGTAGTAAACAATTGTATGGTTTGACACAGCTTAATTATTTAGTTAATGTTTCAACAACCTTAAATTACAGATATATACATACTTGTCGATAAAGGTGTTAAATTATTTGTCTGAACCATATCATTTGCTACTTTTATCAAAATCATTTTAAAACATGATATGTTAAAAAGTATTTTATGAGCAAGTAGTGTTTAAATAGTTGTCAGTTTGTTTCTG
This sequence comes from Medauroidea extradentata, assembly GCA_003012365.1. Classification (NCBI taxonomy): domain Eukaryota; kingdom Metazoa; phylum Arthropoda; class Insecta; order Phasmatodea; family Phasmatidae; genus Medauroidea; species Medauroidea extradentata. The sequence goes on from PNEQ01050939.1 coordinate 29,869, forward strand.
GGTGCAGTGGAGAGAAGGTCGACGTTAGAATCATCTGAAATATGAATAAGGAACGAAACAGCGAAAGCCTGCGGACGGCGAAGGTAAACCCTTCTAATCGGTAACTGATTGCAAATATTGCGGCAAGGTGTTTACACGAAGCGATAATGCGGGAAGAAATGAAGCAAATAATTTTATATTTGCAACTTCATACAGAGTGTACCCTTGCAATGGATGCGATGCTGTTTATGCAAATAAGGGCGGACTGAATGTCCATGTCACGAACTGTTTGGCATTAATCAACTATCACGGCCTTCAAGTCAAACAGTAAGAACTTCCTCGAGCCTATAGCCATGAAGACTTAACGCTTAACAAGCACGCTGCATGTGAGAAAAAAAATATTCTGTGATGTTTGTGTAAGATGTTACGATACAATTCGGAAATTAGCATCGCAAACAACTGCAAACTGTAGAAGAAGGCATCGGTCGTCTGAAAATCAATGCAAGTATTGTGGAAGTGTTTTTACACGAAGAGATAATGCGCGAAGACACGAAGCAAGTAATTCTTTAATTGCAACTTCATATAAATTGTACCCATGCAGTGGATATATGCAAATAAGAGCAGACTGAATTCCCATGCCAGGAACTGTTCTAACAAAAGGTAATTCATCAGTAAAACCTGTATATTGCATGGCAATAAGTGTATGTGTATTTTTAGAGTAGAAAAATAAGGAGTGTATTCAGTTTTTGGTATGTCTGAAGAAATATAAATCACATGTAAAATGACTTGCGTTTACAATTTATAAAAACCTATCTCGATTAGAATCAAAATTAATATTACATTGTCCCAGGCATAACGAGGTTATAAAAAATAACTTATAATAAGATTCGGAGCAGTTAACTTACATAAAGATAGAAACTTTGTCTTTACAATAAATTAGCACCGGCAGATTGCTTATTCGTATAAGGTAATCTAATTTTTAGCTGGGGAATACAAACAATTATACTGCACAGATTCAAATATGGAGAAAAAAATTGCGTAAAAAATAAACAAAGAAAAATATTTCAGCAGATTGTACTAAGTGAAAAATAAAATATGTCAGTAGTTTATGGGCTATAATAGTGAACAGATCATTGCAAGTCGCAGATTCCGGTTGTTTTGAATAATCTCCTCTCTGATTCTACACATATTCAAAACTTGCTTGTTCATTTAGTGTTAATTTTAGATTTCGACTGAGAATCTACATGTAATGTAGACTGCACTGTCTCAAATGTGGGGAAAAAACTAGCTTATAAACAATCACACAGAAACAATCATCATCTAACCTGCATGTCCTATGTGTAAATAAATGACAGCTTGTGCTAAGTCGTTAGCTAGGACTTAGTTCTATGAACAACAGCTAGGGTTAAGGTATCATCTCATATTTAAAAAATTGTGTGAAAATTATACTATGACGGTTTTGTTTTGTCACACTTCAAATACTATATTTTTTTGCAGAATATGTCACATATTTATTTCAACAACTGGTAAATTTTAAATAAAAATATATTGTGGCGACTGCGTCGCGGAATATTTAGAGATTACTACTCTTTTCTGATAAAGATAATAGAGAACTCGATTGGACATTTATATTATAATTAATACAGGTTAGTTTGTAGCACTTGCTACACATACGTTCTTTCATACAATACTTTATGACTTCAATGCACGTTTCCATGTATACTTTACACAGAAACAAACATTTTACCAGTATGTACTGCATTAAAAATGAAGTTGTCTGTGATTTTCTGTTGTAGTGAACAGTTCTTCACTGGACGTATATTCAACTAGCATTTGATGCTACACCTTTTCTGTACCGACACAAAAGTTTTAATGTATGTGACACTGGCAACAGCTACCTGATAGTAGTAAAATGTTTACGAACATGCTGATATATTCAGTTAAAGCGAATGAAGACATTTGAAAGTGTTAAAACATGTGCTTATATGTTTTGAAGCCGGCATAGGGTATTATTAATGTGTCAACAGCACTTACGTATTAAATTTCTTGAAACTGTAATAAGAATTAAAATATATACAAACATGCCATAATTTATATGTATATTTCATTAAACTTTGCTCCTAACTGGTAAGTTAGTACAGCAATCACCATGTATTCTCAGGAGAATATAGACAAATATGTAAGTTAATTGTCTGTTTTGCCCAACCACGCAACTAGACATTGCACTGTATATCACATTATCGAACCACTGACATGTTGTTCCTACTGCCGACTACTTTATACGTACCGTCAACGGTGGTGACTTTATGACTTTGTGCCACTCAAGATATTTTATTTTTAGATTATTTGAGTGAATAATAAGTAACTATAATTGAGTATTGTAAACTATATAATCACGCCATCCATTTAAAATTAAATTTTATTTACTAAACCACCACATAATAAACACTATAAGCAGCACACAGTCACCTGCAGTTGGCACAAAGTAATCCCGCTTGACGGTACAAATTAAATGCTGTCAGCTTGAACAAAGGTGTACAAAACGCACTTCACTATTCGCATCCATTAATTACCCTAGAGTTGTACAGTGAATTTTTGCTGTAGAGTTTACCGCTACTGTTAAATTACACGTTCTATAATTCCAGCGAGATGCCAGACAAAATAGCAGAGGTTAGGGCGCTCACCTCCCCGTCAAGTCGATCCAGAGTCGATTTCTTGTGGGTTAGATCCCAGAATTTTCACATATGGGAATCGTGTTGGACGAAACAGTTGACAAGTCATGACCTTCGAAGTTTCTGAAATATATATCTCTAGACAAAGCAATTGATACAGTGTTTTTTTATTTGTGTTATATCACCTTTCAGATGTTCACCCTGGTAAAATTCAAGATGTTGAATTAGACCCCTCTCGCATACAGTCTGCGTCCCGTATCTCTCTGAACAAATTCATGGCGATTATATTACAATTCCCTTCTTCAATGAAACAACATATTTTGATTTACCCACAAGTCACAGCCTGGGACGCCTGCATCCTGGATCTCTCTAGACAAAGTCAATACAGGACTGTTTACTTGGTAGATTTCTGAATAATATATAGATGAGTTAATTACCCACTTTTCAGAATCTTATTATGGGAATAGTTAATACGTAGGGTCTGTCGATAATAAACTGACATACACACACAAATCCCTGGCAAAATATAAGACTTATTGACCCCTCATGCATACATTTGACGTCCCGTTTCTCTCTAGACAAATTCAGACGATTATATTTATTATTTTTAAATGCAAGAGGTTTTAATTTATCCTAAAATGACAGCTTACGAGGAATGCGGCCTGGATCTCTCCGATTAAAATCAGACAGCCGTCGGTAAACATATTTTCTTTGCGGATTTCTGAATCATGAGAAAATTATTCAATTGCCCTCTTTGAGGATTCATAAGACAGAAATAGATAATATGTACTTTAAAACAACCACAATGTGCTTTTCGTTTCGGATTTTTATATAATATATAAATTATACAATTGCCTGGTTTAAGAAATCGTAGGGCAGAAATATTTAATGCTTCTAGGCAACCAATGACAAGGTGGTTTTTGTTGCGGATATTTTAATCACATATAAATGATTCAACTGCCTGCTTTGAGGATTTTTTAATTTTATATAAATTATTCAATTGCCCACTATGTGGATTTGTAGTACAAATAGCTTATACTTCTATACAGCTGATGACAAGGTGTTTTACGTTATGGATTTTATAATCATGTATAAATGGTTCAGTTCCTCGCTTTGAGGATTAGTTGGCTAGGATGTCGGCAGGTCGGTCGTTGGTTGATCGCAAGTGTGGAGGTTTAGTCTAGTCAGTTACTTATTTAAAAAAAAAGTGTATATGATACCAAAAAAGTAACTTAAAAGTTTTATAGATTTAGCTACATTGATAAGTAATATGCTTTAAAAACTTGTAGAAGGCATAACCAGTCATACTAACGTATTCTGAGTATAAATACGTGTTTGAATTTTTAATTTCATTGGCATATGACAAATAGCTTGGAAATAATCGAAAACTGTCCTCAAAAAACTTACAAGGGGTGTATTTAGTCAAAACACCTTATTCTGGGCCTAAACACGTATTTGCGTTTTAAATTTCAATATTGTATGACAAACAGTTTAGAAATATTCTAAAACTATGCTCACAAACTGACTGAGGGCGTTTCTAGTCCTACTGACTTATCCTGGGTTTAAATACATGTCTTCATTTTTAATTACATTGACGTATTAAAACAGATTGTAAATAATCGAGAACTATGCCGTCATCTCATGCTGAGAGTGCATAGGTAGTTACACCAACTTATTCTGGGTCTTAATACATGTACGTTTTTTTATTTCATAGACATTTGTCAAATAGTCTGGAAAAAATCGACAACTATGCTTAAAAACTGACAGAAACTGTATCTAGTCATACCAGATTATTGTAGGTCTGTATATGTCTTAGCGTATTAAATTTCATTGACAAATGCCCAATTATTTGTAAATAATCAAGAAAAATGCTTACGAACTGACAGAGTACGTACATACTCATACAAACTTTTTCTGGGTCTAAATACATGTTTGCATTTTAAATTTCATTCACATATGTCAAATAATTTGTAAATAATCGAGAACTATGCTCACAAATTGATGTAGGACATATTTAGTCATAACAACTTCTCTTGTGTTTAAATACACGTTTTCTTTTTAAATCCAATTTATGTATGACAAATTGTTTGGAAATAATCGATAACTATGCTTACAAACTGACACATGGTATATCTATGCTTTAAGAAAAATCAAAATAGGCCACAATAAAAATATTGCAAAATATTGCCTATATCTCCATACAAAAAAAAACTGAATTTTAAAATGTGCATGAACGCATGTATGTGCGCAGGCAATTTTTTGAAAAAGTATATAACTTATTGTATGCAGATAAATAACTATGTTTTCAGCCATGACTATGCTTTAAGAATATATTTATGTAACATGTTTATTGAGAAATCTATGTCATAAGAAATTAATTTATAAAAATTGTATTTAGAATTGACTATGCTATGACGAATAATTATTTAAGAATTTTTTTGCATTAAATTGTATTAAGAAAACTGTGTTGTAATAAATAATTTATATTACATACTATTAGGTTGTAACTATTATAAATTAATGGTTTAAAAAAGTAATTTTAAATAAAATTTTATTAAAAATATGTATGCTATAAAAACTGAAGTTTCATAAAATTCTATTAGCAAAATAAATTAAAGAAAACATTTATCTGCAACGAAAATTAATTTTATATACACCACATTTAAGTACAACTTATGTCAATGCATCTGTAGCTCAGTTGACTGGGACGTATGTCTGGCAACACAAAAATTGTAACTTCGAATCTGACTCCCCAGCGATAGAATGTTTAGCGTAGTCGCAGTAGAAAAAAGTCATAAGGTAAATTTCTTCATACACAAACACACACGAATTCACCCTTAATAGCAACATAGACACTAGAGCACTTCATAAGACGACGAAATAAACATTGGAACAAACAATAGGCACAATAGGAACATGGCGATGCTAGCGCCGCCTACTGGCCACCGATGTAAACAAGCATCGCAGGAGACAAGAGGGGAAAAATTAACTGCAACAAATTACAGCCGAAGAAAATATGTAGGACACAACAGGACAAGATGGACCTGACAAGAAAATCAAAGGCCAACAATCAAAAACTAACAATCTAAAAATTAAAATAAAAAACAATATGGCGGCGGATTTATTTAACATGACGGCTGATTGATACAACATGGTGGACTTTCCGCCAATACACAGCCCCCTAACCCATGTTCTGGCTTTTTCAATTTCCTACTGCTCATCTGTGCAATGCGAAGGGCGGGAGAAACCGAAATACCACGAGGAAACAGACTTGTCAGTAGCATCTACTGATACGTAATCAACTTGCGAAAATCGGGGTCCAACATCGTCGGGATACGAACCCGGATCGACTTACTGTGATGTGAGTGCTCTAGCCACTGCTCCAGCCGCGGAATTTAGCATACTGTCACTGATTTTATGAAATCTGCTATGTGTTAAAATCAAATTTTTTCAGGATAGACAAAAAACATATAGACACTAACAGTGTTATGGTATTTGTTTGTACACTGTTAGAAAAAATGTCCGTGAAATTACGGAAAAGTACTGGCAAAAAATTATCCAGAAATCTTTGTAAAGTAACGGACACCAGTTTTTCTTGATAACGGAACCCTCCATAAAATTACGGACAATCCATTTTCCGCAAAAATATTTAATTTTTTTAATCTACTGCACTCCATTTTCCAGAAATTCTACAATTACTTAATAATTATGATATCTCGAGAATATTACGCACTATTTAGTAATCTGAAAAAAATTGTCATATTTGCTGGTATACGAACACACGACCTTACAGTTGTCAGGCAGAAGCTTTAACACTGTACCAAAGTGACAATATACGAGTAAGGGAGTTCCATGCAGTGGTAAGATATAAACTTTATAAGAGAAAACACTTGTATTTGACATCCTGATTTTAGAGAACTTCATTAGTTACATTATGAGGAAAAGATTTTATTCTGTAGAAATAAATAACGTTAAAGGAACAGAAACCCTAGCGCGAAGCACAGAGAACAGGAACGATTTTTTTTTCAGCTGTGTTGAAGCAATGAGAATACAAGATGTATGTAGCCATTGAGTGGTGTAGGCTAGAAGGGTATGTTCTAAGGAAAGGGAGGGGGCACGAGTGGCTACAGGGGATGCTTTAAGAGAGGACAGTGGTATATTATAAGGAGAGGAGGGTTATGACAGGGAGGAGGTATGCCATAAGGGTAGAGATAGGCTAGTACAAGCATAGGGTGCAGGAGAGGGGGCAGACATCCACTTCCCCCTTACGGTGGTAAGGCATAACTTGTACCAAAACGGTCCACTCCCCTCACTTCCCCTCCCCCCTCTCCACTGGCCTACCCTTCCTAGGGTGGGGCTTAAGCCCTCAGCCAATCACAGACCTCATGGCACTTAGGTGCTATTCGTACCGAAAGACCTCCTAATGGCTCTGTAGCCTAATAGCAGCACCCGGGGGAGGGGGGACAGTTGCTATTCAAATGCATCTTATGCCGGTTTTGCTCCCAGTTGGGCCAAAACGCCCACGTGGTCACTACTCTGAACACTTCCGTCACTTACTGGACTGTTTGGCCCTTTGTCCATGCGCGAACCGAGTCCTGTTTGTATTTCTCTTCGCGGCAAAGTGTGGACAACCAGGAAGCAGCACTTAACTTGTAGCCTATTACCTTAGCTTGTCTTGTCTTCTTTTCGTTTAGCACCACTGTGCACGCACATTAACTCCAGGTATCATGGTAATTATTAATACCACTTTTTTTTTTAAAGAAACACATTGCAATATGCTTTAAAATTGCAGAAACATATTTTCATGAATTTATGGAAACTGGCAATACAGACAAATTTCCGTGAAAAAAAAATACGGAAGCCACTTCCGTAAAATTACGGTACTTTTCTGTAAATATTTCCATGAATTTACGGAAATTTTTAACAGTGTAACTACAGTAAAATGTAAACTGTAGTACAAGCACAGGCACAGAGAAAATAACTTTAATATACTATTTATAATTTGGCACATAGGAGGTTTCATAAAATCAACGACGATACATAAACATAGAGAGTGGAATGCTTTTCTACACATTCAAAACTCTGTTGTATATTTATTTTATATCCTGCCAGAAAACTCACACATAAAATAATATATTATAGAATCTGTATATAAATGTAACTTCTTGAGAACACACTTAAGTCTTTTAAACCATTTCCATACTTTGCTGTAATTCCTTGCAAACCGAAACGAAATAGAAAATCCATCAAGCTGCTTTATTCAAAAGTTGTAACTGTACAGACTGTCATCATCAGTCACATCCTTTTTTCATAGTAGTAAAGTTGCCGACACCATTCTCCTTGCATACTTCTTCCTTAGTTACACCTTATGTAGTGTCTCGGCATTTCTGCGTAGGTAGACGAGTACAAGTGGCTGCAGCTATTGTTTGCGTACAAACTGTCGAACAACTGACAATCGAACAGCAATAACACTGCACATTTTAACATCGAAATTTTAATTTATCAGTATCTACATCCGGTGCTGTTATCAGCCCTGGTTGCGGCAATGATGGAATCTTATCAGCATCACTTCCGGCCGGAAATTTTCAGATAGCACCCCAGATTATCAGGAGGGCCGGTTGTAACTAGCGTGAAGAGCGCGTGTAAGCTAAGTTCGAATAAGAATTTGCGTACGTTATACTACCATGATACGCTTTGTGCGCGAGGCACAAAATCGAATAAGCGCTAAGGGTCCCGCTGACCGGCGTATATAATGTAAAATCCGTCATACGTACAAATCACTAAATGGCGTACCGTGTTTGGTTGTTATTGTGTTTTTTCTATGTGACTTAACGTGGTGACCATATTTTTTTTTTCCCTGGGCAGTATAGTTAAAAGTTTGAAGTCTAACACCCGTTTCTATCATTGTTTTTCAAATCACGTTGGATACGGAAGTCTAAATTTATTTATTTTAGCAATTTCGAGATGCTGGAAAATGTTCTTTCTAATAAGCGTACTGAATTTTTATACAGACAGCAATGTAGCTTGAAGTGTGTTATTTTTTCGTAGATGCAATAGTACCATCTACATTTAGTATTTTCGCCAAAAAAGGAATAATCTCAAATCACTGAAATTGAATTCTAGCGCAGGTAGTGATGCCCGTTATCTACCGTATCAGACTGAATATGTAATTGAAAAATATATCGGAAGACACTTGTTTCTAAGTACACGGTAAAAATTGTTGTACTTCTACAGTGAAATATTGTGTAAAAATAATTGTTAATTTTTAGTGGCCAATTGTAAACCGGTCGTTGGCTGAATATGTCGCATGTAAATAAATAACATTTTTCGTTAATCGAACACGCTGTTACCTGGCAACAAACTGCACATATATTGTAAGAGTATTGGGAAACATTTGCCACCCCACAAAGGTTTTTTTTTTTGTAATTTATTTTTATGTAGTGGAAAAAGTCATTTCATTTTTTTCCTTTTCTCGAGTTCCGTCTATCAGGCTTCAGAAGAAGACTGATTTTTTTTTGTGAATGATGATGGAATTCGAACACAGAACTTTTACATGATTGTCCGTTACTCTGACCATTCTACTTTAGGAACAAATATACTAGGCCTACTTTACGTGGGAGACACTGTTGGTGATTCGGAAAACAGTTTAAATTAAAAATGCAATTCTGCATGAATACATTGATTTTGTCACAGCGAGGGCTAGAAGTAATATTTTACTAGTGCGTTATTTATTTTTGTCTTCTCTTTCGCAACACATATTATTAGTGAGGCTTTTTATTATAATTCCACAAAAACATGGTCTATAATAATGTTAATCGTTATTTACGACAGTTAAAAACCGCAGAGCTACAATTATATGGGTCCCATTTTTTTCTGCTTTTAAGGAACATACATGTTGGTATTTTTACTACACTACTAATGAAGAAAATGCATAAAACATTAACAAGTTACAAAACATTATTTTTTGTAAATTTACAATGAACTATACACACTATTTTCCATGCTCGACAAATGCAATTTGTGCCCTGGTGGCATGTACTGTTCTCCAGGTTGGAGGTTTTGTAGAAGTGAGATCATTAAAGTGTCGTTACTATAACCCTCGTCTGGATGTCGGACCAAGTCTATTCTAGAGATTAATGAGTCATAATAATTAAACACCGCCCCATGACCTGTCTGCATAAGACATTATCTGCTGCGTGAAAAATAACACATTATTTTACGGAATGAAATATTCTCATTTTACAAATATAGGCGATTCACGACAAATTTATGTGTGTGTTCAAAGATGTTATAAGATTACAAAATATATGTCTGTAGATTTTCCTATTTTTTGTTTTATAGCAAGACAGTTCAGGAGAATGACACACATATTATTTGAATAAAGGTGTTTGCAAATCCAGTCTAGTGTAAGTTTTTTGACACACACGTTTTAATTATTTTCTGCCTGTCAACAATAGAACAAGACCCTTTTTTTTTCTAGAATTTTTATAATAAGTACGACACTATGCAATTCATTCACAGACATATTTTTATAGTTAAAATTTATGTTTCGTGAATTATATAATACATTAATCAGAGGTAAATGAACATATTTTGAGTTGTATGTCTTTTAATTTCAGAAAGAGCGAGTTAACCTGTTACTTAATGTCAGTGCACTGTGATTTTTTTAAAGTTTTAATGCTGTCGTAGGTGATGACCCTGAATCCCATGTGTGAGAGCGTGGAGACAGCCCAAGGTGTACCCTTAACTGTGACAGGAGTTGCCCAGTGCAAAATCATGAAAGCGGAGGAGTTGCTGCAGACTGCCTCCGAGCAGTTTTTGGGAAAGACAGTGAAAGAAGTCAAGTCAACTGTACTTCAGACTTTGGAAGGTCATTTGCGTGCCATTCTAGGCAAGTTGAATTTTAAAACTGAATTCTCTTTTCTTTTCTCAAAATGTATGTCTAGTATGCATAAGGTTACATAATATTATTTTCGCATACTCGTGTTTTAAAATATGTACAAACTGGAATTTTCTTACGTATTTGTGTAATTTTTAAGACGTTTCTTAACCACTTGAATTAAAACTGTTTGAAAATTATATTTTTAGTAGATTTATGCAGGCTATATTTTGTATAATTCAGGAAAATGTAAACAATTATGTTTGTTACTCTGGAATTACCAACTGAATGTTTCGATCTTCAATAATACATTTAGTATCATCTGGACAACAATTATCACCAATTTGTGGCATTAATATTCCTACTAATATTGTGCTAGAAGTAAGGAACACATTGACAATAATTTACATTTTGTGTAAGGAAAAATTTAATTTTTTCTGTCTAGGTTCTAGGCCTATGTAATGGCTTTATGTTTTTCATAAACCTACATATTTTTTAAGGCGAATAGTGTATGACTTACACATTACTAGGGGTCGCGGTGGCCTAATGGTCAGACCATCTGATCCGGGTTCGATTCCCGGCGGGTTCAGACCCCGGATTTTTGCATGTGGGAATCGTGCCGGACGATGCCACTGGTCGGCGGGTTTTCTCGGGCATCTTCCGTTTCCCCCGCCCCTTAATTCCGGCGCAGCTCCATACTCACCTCATGTCATCCCTCGCCAGCGCTAAGACCTCGATGTTGAGCTCTGACCAAAATCTCTCACTCATTCACATATTACTATGTGAAATAAATCTTTTATGGACGTGCGCCATTGCGAGCGAATGTTGCATAGTTGCAGTAAAACTCCACAGTAGGACAAAAAAGTAATAGTTGCTACTGGCCTTTTTATATGTTTGTCTGTTTGTAGGGTTTTTATGCAACAATACAATACTATGTCGCAATGACGTACGTCTGCAAACATTGTTGAATTTATAATACATAATGCAGCACTATTTTAAAGATCAAATACTATTATTTGCGTTGCACCATATTGTCTAGTTGACTCCCGCCTCCATCCCCGGCATTGTCCGGTGCGGGAATGCGTCATTGGACGACATCAAAAATTAATGTCTCCAACTCTTCTTTCGTTAAAACGCAAACGAAAGTATCTCATCTTCGGTTATGACTCAGTTCCGATTGACCTTATCTTGAGAAATTTATACTCGTGTACCGTCTTCTGTTTGATTTTGCGGTAACTTCAGAAATATTAACAGCTCTGGATTTCATTATCTTAAAGTCTAACTTAACATTCAATATTCCCGGATACAACACAACTCAGGTTGCCCTCAAATGCACATCGTGCCCATATTGAAAATAAATTCAGGTAAGATTTTTTTTGTAAAACCGGGAATTTCACTATGGGTTTTTTAATTCTTAAGGGGCCTCCCTACCTGCGCCTCAAATGCTTTACAGCGAGTTACGGCTATTCTTTTTTTTACGAAACTATTTAATGCACATTTAACTTTGTTTCTACGAAAGGAACACAAACTTAAAATTATGCCTCTTTAGTTTTAAATTTCAGCACGTTAATTAGAAACGTAATTTTCAATGAGCAAAAATGACTTTTACATAATGCCGCATCTGGAAAAATAACCGTATCCGAAAAACAAAACAATAAAAACGATGGTTAGACTTTGAACTATGCTGCCAACAAATGAAATGGTATGGTCACCGCTTAAAGTCACACAGAAAAAACTGTACTATTAAAACACTGCACGCCAACTGAGCGGCTTGCGCGGATAAGCGATAATGCATTACATACGCCAATCAGCGGCAACCTTACCAATCCGTCGATTTTCTGCCTAACATACACAAACGCAGCCTGTCTTGAGAAGCCCCTTAATGGGCGGCTTTAATTGTGTCATCTCTCGAATGGTGTATGTACTACATTCACTGCGACCTGATTTTGAGAGCGTTAATAAGGTAAGTGGGCTTTACTTCTCGTCGACAGCGAGGTCAATAGAGACGGTTACACACGACTTTACACGAGGACAGGAGCTGGGCTGGGAGAGGAGTCGCCCATGGCCTTTGTTAGCAAACCATCCCAGCATTCGCCTGGAGTGATTTCGGAATACGTGGAAAACCGAAATCAGTATTGGCGGAGCCAGGGATCGAACCCGGGTCCTCCCGAATGCGAGTCCATCGTGTAACCGTTGCGCCACCTTGCTCGGCGATAGAATAAATTTTCTAAAAGAGACGCTGTAATAGCGCCTAATGGAACAGATTCGTTTGTATTGCAATATATGTGTTACCTTTAAGATTGTGAAAAGATAATGAAAAAGCGTTGAAGATAAAACTTAAGCTAGACGTTACCAGCATAATTATTGTGCTTGTTTTCCTCAATGATGGGGTTAAGTTACCGAAAATTTGTACGGCTGCCATTCAAAAAATCTAAGGACAGGTTTCACAATGTCTGTTAAAAGTATTGGTTATCTGACCGTATGATAAATATAAAAGAATCTTATAATTACTGGTTAAAACAATACCGTTTCTGAACTCACTTCTCCCGTTTAAGAATGTTAGGACTAGCTAAGTGCTGGTTAATATAAAATTTGGCAACCATGCAGTAACGTTTCACGTTGTGATTGGACGTTGAATCTTTTTTTTAAGTCGCGGTTAACATTAGCTTGTAAAAAGTGGACGAAAGAGGTAAACGTGCACGTCCCGATAGTTTTATTACCTCTGGAAATGAACTTCTAACTACCCTAGTTGAAAAATGTTCTCATATTGTAGAATTTAAAAAAATACAGACGCAGTGGCGAGGAATCAGAAAGAAAAATATTGGAAGACAGTTCAGCCGAGTTCAACACACTTTCAGGCATATGTCCGCGTACCAAAAACATTTTAAAAAGTACGAAAACGTAAATAGAACTGAACGAAAAAAGAATAGCAAAGAGAGTTTGCGAATATTCAAGGCGTGATGTGGATTGCCACCGAAAATGGTCAACAAGTTGTACGAGAGAGTCAAAATTCGAATAAACATGGACGAAAGGAAGCAGACTTGTAATGAAACTTCAATTACTTTTTCACCGTTGATGGTTTTGCTTTGCAGGTTCCGATTATATTTCTGTAATATTAGTACTACATACTTTCTCAATGTTCGTGTTACGTATATTCGGCGAGCATAAACTGTCATCAATGAAGCCAAATATTAATAGTAGATTTCATTTCAGTAATAAAAAGTTTAAGTTTTGAGGAGTTGAAAATTATTGCTCTTTGTTGTCACGTGAGAATCATTGAGTTAAAAAATTGTTTGGGTGTAAGTTACACTGTAAAAAATGTATAAATATACACGTACAAATAGCTGGTAGTTTTACATTTCTGTACGTGTTATTACGGAATACAATGACAGTAAGTGTAATTATACACAATTGTTCTTGCTGATCCAAAATATGTAGAGGTCTTTGATTAAGAATCACAAATGTATACACAAATTTACTAAAAAGTTGATGTAAAATTAAATGTTTTTAATTTTCGTGTAGAAATACAGTGACATATTTTAATATTTCGCGTAATTTTGTGTTTAATAATCGTACTGTCTATGTATAAATGCACTGATTCAAATGTAAAAATGCTTGTTTCACAGTGCAGTTTTAAAACGGCAAAATACTTATAAATTTACTCATGCAATTTGCGTAGGTATTGTATCATATCCAGTAACCGATTTAAGCGTATTTTTAAACAGAGAGCGTTAACAATTTTACCATCTCTGAGGTACATACATGATCACATAAGCATAAAAGTATTTATTAACACCTAAACTTATTATATTTTATTACGATGTGGTTTTCGCGTAGATTTGTAGTTTAAAATGTACAAAGCCTATTGCCGTGTCTATGAACTCCAATTTTACTCCAGTTTTGTTATGTTCGTCTCAAAAATATTTTCGCTAAACAAAGTTGTAGTCATTTTACAAAAAAAAAAAATTATAAACTTACTTGAAATAAAAATTTTCAATACGGGAGTTGACTTGGTATAATATGCTTGACCGTCGTCCAATTATTAGATCGTGCTATATATTAGTCGTGCAATTCAGTAAAATTACGCGTGGTAAGAAATACGAAAAGATTTTCCCTTGTGCATTTGGAACAGCTTGCTAAAATAATCCCAATAAATGTCAAAAATCAAGTAAGATAGCCATTTAGCCTGGAATGAGTGGATCCCAAATCACAAACTACATTGGTTAACAACCATCGGTGGTCTCGAGGTTACCGTTGGTGACGGTTATCTGTAAAGTCTTGGATTCGAATCCTCGCAGGGTCAGAAATTTTTGTTAGTTAAAAATTGTGGTATGTTACTCGTGATACTTTAGAAGTTACAAATCACTTAGTAAATCTTTCAGGTATAACTCACATTAAGGTTCCAGACAAATTCAAGATGTTGCACCACGTTGCCAGTTAATTTCAAGTACACTATATTTAATTTTCGTTTTTATTTTATTTTATTGTATTGTAATTTTTTCCTTTCAAGTACGGGTTATTTACCACATCATGTGTTAAATAACATGTTCTGTAGCACTGTTATTATTCATGCATTTTATTGTATTTTTACCGGCATGCACTTTGAAAAAGAAACGGACATAAGTTGCCTAAAAATACACGAATATGTGCAGAGATTGTGCTGCCACGTACATTCGTGGAAAATCAAATAAAATATTTTAACAGTGATGTTATGTTTAATTTTCTTTACGTTCTAGCAAAAATCGATGCATTTGCACGTTTATTTACCAAAAATAAGTGGCCCTTCTGTGTAACCTAACCAAAACTAAACTCTTCCTCTCAACATTTAAAACAAAAACAGATATAGATTAACAACAACTTCCTTTTTAAAAGCTAAATAGTTATCAATGTTAAAATATGAAACACGTTTCTCGCAATAGTAGGAAAGTTAATATTTTTGTATAGATAAATTATCTTTACAGAAATGGTCATGTATCGGCAAGAAATTCTTCGGTTGTGAATACCAATATTGAGTTTTGTTTGCAACAATCATCTTTTAAAAATTAGGTCGGCCATAACCTCAGTTGTAAAACAACTTCTGTATTGGCAGTGATACACTCATTTGGAATGAAACTACTACCCAGTAATAATGCAAAAAATGAAGACTTCTTTAGTATAACTTCGCCTTCAATATATTTTTTCTGATTTTGTAACAGATTATGATGTTTTTTTTTTTTTTGCTTAAACAACACAATCTGCTATATTTGTTAAATGTTCTAATTAACTCAGTAACAGGAACTTCTACTTGTGGTTAACTTAACTATTGGTTACTAAACAGCAGTTTCTAGTTAACCATAACTCGAGAAACACAAAACACTGTTAACCACCACGTAAAATTTAATCAGATGATAATCGGAACAGAATCAGACATTGTGAAACCAATCCTAAATCATTGCTACTTTAACTGTTGCGCCAAATTTTGCTCAAATTGGTGCTGTAATTCCAAATGTTTTATTAAATGTCTTAATTTTTATTAAGTGCAGCACTAGCTTACAAAATAGGGGAAGGAAAAAAATTTTTTTCTTGAGGCATGTACTAATAGTATTATTTTAAATTGTAAATGCTACAATCTTACAGTTATACCTGCATCACGAAATTTTTAAAAACAAATGTCAGTAAAATGGGGTCCAATCATAACTGTGTGTGTGTTGGTGGCGACGACGTCTCGTGCACTCCTGAGCTCAGCAACCTTTGTTTTCCGAATCCCTAATATTTACCTGCGCAGATAAAACGCACGGAGGTTTGCCTGCGGTAGTATGTTGGCCACACACTACTACGGATTGCCTGAGTAAATAGCACAGTTGTATTGAAGAACCCGGTGAGTGCGGTTTTGTTCTCGTGTCCACAATGTGAGAAGAGACCTTGTTATTAGGATTTTTTGTTGTGACTGTAACACTCCAGCAGGCCAAGCGAACGACACGTAAGAGGCGAACGAAGTGGACAAAGGATTGGCTGCTTAAAAGAAATAAATATTCACATACAAACTTGCTGTCTGAATTACGACTGGCGTCATGTGAAAGGCACAACTACCTGCGAGTGGATCAAGAATAATATTTCGACCTACTGTCGTTGGTTTCACCATTGATTAAAATGCAGGACACGTGTATGAGAGCTGTAATTACGCCCCACGAACGTTTGACTGCAATACGATTTCTCGTAACAGGTAGATCCTTCAAGTACACAACAATCATCTCGCCTCAAGCGTTGGGTGTAATTATACCTGACACTTGCAGAGCCATATATGCTGTGTTACGCGAACGTACATGAAGGTAAGTAATGCCATTAGTACATAAAATAATATGTAGGTCTAAAAGAGTCACAGACACACACCTTTACAATTTGTATATTTCCATGCGGTATTAAATCAACACATTGCATTTTGCTGTACGCATAAATTATTGTCATATTTTTAAGTCCTTGGTTTATATATATATATATATATATATATATATATATATATATATATATATATATACATATACATACATACATACATATACACATACGTACAAGAACAACATAAATAGTAAAAATAAAACGGAAAAGAAAACATTCCAGCAATTATAAATGTTAAGTTATTGTTTTTAGGCTACTAATAAATTTAAAAAATGCAATTCAACTCATTCTGTAAGTTATTGATTAGCAGCGTAATAATCACAAAGACATACTTTAAACAGTATAATTTTTATAAAAAGTTGACAGATTTGAATAATCGCTAACATTGCTCACGGGAAGTGAGTTCTTCTGCACAGAATTGACCATTCCCGTGGCTAGTGGATTAGACCCTCGAAGTTGCCAGCCAGTTGCATCCGTCTGCACGCAGTCATATGATATTAGTTACTGCTGTTGTATTATACGAGGGGCAGGAATACTATGCTGGACATTTCTCACTTGGGAAGTACGATGCTTCGAAGAGAACATAATTGATTAATTTTTCAGCAAAGAGACGCTGTTTTTCATCTAGTGCGCATAACTTGTAAGCTACATGTTTGCCGAACACATCACTTGAGTCCTCTGGCTTCATCGCTTGCAAGTGTTGGCTGACCAAAGACATGACCTCTTCTGTTTGCCTGCCATCTTCCTTCCTCTTCTTTGCTGCATGTCGTTTGGTTGTATATGATGAAGACGAATATATAGAAGTGTAACGTGTGTTACCATCATCATCATGCTGTTGAGACGTCGGGAGCGTTACTGTAGAAGTATCACTAGTTGATTCTTCAGATATGGCTGCGTCCTGCAAATTAATCCTTCTTGTAGTAAAGGCAACATTTACAGCTATCTGCGGTGTGTTTATGCAAAATATTAGGTCAATGTAACACGCATTTAACAAGGAATGAAAATGATAATTTTGCTAGAGTTAGTATATTCGATATATTGGCAGTTCTGTTATTAATTTGTACAATGTGGGTTTCCATGTTCCATTTCCCATAAACTGAGCGAGAATGGCAGAAAATAGCAAAAGTTTTTGAGAACAAATGCAACTTTCCAAAATAACCTTGGAGCAATTGAAGGTTGACATGTCTGAATCGTTCCGCCAACTGACAGTGGTGCATTCTACTACAGTTATAAAGGTTCCTATAACAGTCTTGTTCTAACGGCTATCGTAAATGCTAACTACGAGTTCGTTCTTTGTGTTTTCAGAACAAACGGTCGTGTTTCTGATGGAGGTGTCTAAAGCAACACAAAGTTCTACAGAAACCTTGTGAATGGAACAATTGATATTCCAAGACCTAGAAGAGTGGGGAACAGTAAACAAGAGTTATCATACGTCTTTATTAGTGACGATGCATTTGCGCTCCGTCCAGATTTGCTGAAGCTCTTCAGTTATACTTATTTGGATCCTGCTCATCGTATTTACAACTACCAGCTTTCAAGGGCACGTAGAACTATTGAAAATGTTTTTGACATCTTGGTAGCACGGTTTCGTATTTTCCACACCCAATGAATATGGACCTCCATAAAATTAATTATGTGATTATGCTTGTTGCATTTTACACAACTACAGACGTAAAACATGCCCAGGAAGGTATACACTGAGCGAAAGTTTGGATTTTGACGATTCTGATACAGGTACAACGACATTGGGACTGCGACCAGGTGTGGAGCAATTTGTTGGCCCACAATGCAACAAATGACGCGAAAGTTGTGAGAGACATGTATGTTCATTACTTTAACAATGAAGGTAAAGTCCACTGGCAGGACAGAGTTCTATAATACTTTCATCTTTTTTGTCAAAACAGTTTGAATTTTTCAATGTATGTCGTAGTGTAGGTTACTTAAATGTAATAACACTGTCAAATTAATTTGTGGTAAAATTACTCTACATGTAGAGAAAGCACATTACTTCTACAGTTAAAGGGATTTTACCTTACATGTATGAAGTCTTTGCCGTCTCTTATTTGTTTTTCAACGCATTTCTCCCATTATCTTAACGTTTGAATGAGTGTTTTTTTTCATAAACTTATTAATTTGCATTGTACACTACTTCTGTAAACTTCAATTTGTAATAATACACTCGTCGTTATTTGGCACAGTTAAGGCATACGTGCCTTCACTTACACTGGGCCTTAGAATTTTAAAACCACTGTGACACATGCACACGTCAATAAATACCAATACTTAATTTGTAAAGTGATAGAATAAAGATAATTGTCCATACTATATAAAAGAAGGAATGAAAATAATACTCATACAGCCCAGTGCTCTAAAACACTGAGCTATGATTGAAAAGAAAACTACAGAACCTCTTAAGTAAACATACGCACAGGTTATATTAATAGAGTGCCATATTATTTTATTAAGCATAAACTGAAAGTAGGGTAGGAATAAATGATACGCAGTTTATGTGGTGACATATTGTAGGTTGTCCACAATAGCAAAGGGCTGGTGGTAGACCATCTTGCTGCAACACAAGTACTAACGGTCATATATTTAAAAAAATCCCCTATTAGATGAATATAGTCATTATCATTGCAGAAAACATTTTGTAACATAAGTTTATTAGAATTTAAAATAAAAATTATTTTCACAATACACGACATACATACCACACAGTTGTCCAAATTTGATGTCGACTGCCTTGGTGTTTCCTGGTCTTGCAAGAACAGTAACAAGTCGAAGTGCCACAACATTGGCGTGTATACCTCATCTGAGCCCGCTCCTGATTTTTTTTAATCTTCGCGTTTCTTTAGTTCTTTCCGAAAATTGCTCCGGAATTTATTCACCTTTCTCATCACACTTTCGCGGGTGGCATCGCCGTCAACTGTTTCCAGTATATTCACTAGCCTCACATATGCGGCTGCCTTTTTATCCCTATCTAAATATTCCTTACTTTTCACTTCCCAAAGACAAGGCTCACTCCGATATGCTTCCAGGGATTCGGATAGAAATTGCTTTAAATAATTTCGCGAGTCTGACATTGCACCCGAATAGAATCGCACTATCCGTGTTCGTGTGTACGTCCGTTCGCTCCGAACTCACAACACAACTGCGTAACTGACCTGAATCACCACACAGACGCTCAGGCTTCGACTGCGCAGTTGAAACCTGCGCGGGCCAAAATCAATCACAATTTGATTTTGCTCAGGTCGCCGAAGTACCTGCACAGTTGCATAGGTTTAACCCACACATGCTAGGTTTTACCTGCGCAAGTCACGTCTGCACAGGTAAAACGTACGGTAAAACTGAGCGTGTGTGGCCGCCCTTTCGTTTAATTCTATACAATCTATTTAGAGATTTTATATTTACTCCTCCAAAATTTTCGGATTTTCCTCCGGCTCGAACCTCAAAAACTTTACCTTACCTGTGCCGAAATCTACAGTTCTGACTGACTGTCTCATCAAACCGGCCACGTGACTCATTTTTCTCAAGTCGAAGATTAAAATGGGTACTGAGTTACCATCTTAAAATAAACCTATAACTTTATTTTCCTGTGTAAATATTATAATCGTATAGTATCTTTCTTTATTTTATGCTGTAACATTTTGCTAACACGACTAACAAACCTTCCTTATAATGATTTTCCTTGTATCGATACTCTTAGGTAACCTTCATATTAATTCTTACCTCAAAAACCACCTAAATTATAACCTTACTTATGGTATTATATTGCTGATGGCTGTCTACTGAAAGCTGTCACGTGACATATTTCTTCATGCGCCTGATAGAACCCGGCACTGAGTTTCAGCATTAAAATTCAAACGAATTATCTTAATTTTTGAGAATTATTTTTAAATATAATTTTTATTAATATTTGGTTTGTATTTTTACCGTTATGCCCTGTAAAATTTTACATGTTCTTTTATTTCTACAATCCTCGCACAAGCGTCTAAAATATAAATATTCGTCAACCTAATATTTGTGAATTATATATATATATTTGAAATATTATTAACAAGAGTTAATGCACACCTATTTTAGACAAGTACCACTGTCGTTTAACCCATTAGTTTTTTTTAATCGGTAAAATATTTTGAAGCATTTTAATTATCTTGGAAAACATTATCAAATATTTAATATTAATTCAATCGCAATTATTTTAATTTTTATAAACCTTGGCAATTTTATCGACTACGATCTTCAAAAAAATTCAACAGTGGGTGATACTCACGGTAGTAAAACATCAAATATTTTAAGAAGTAGAATAAATATTTTTCATAACTTTTACTGTTTTAAAATTGCAAAATTTAATTTTCTCCTGACATTCGTAAAAATAAACTGCTTTAGTTATTTTAAAGAATTAGTAAAGCTTTGCTTTTTTTTTTTTTACGTTTGAGGCACGGAAACGGGGACGCGGTAAGTCGAATGTAACACGCCCGACAAACACCTCATCGTCTCTAAGTGCGAAGTACTAAACTAACGTACAGTGTTTCGTAGTAACTGTTTTTGAAAGGGACGATGACCCTGTAATTTTATTTGCAGGAATTATGTGGAAAAGTTCAATGCAGGTTTTAATGACTTTGTTTTATGATTATATCTGATATTTTCTCCTCTACAGCAATGTGAAAAAGTATTTTTTAGCACTTTTTAAGAGATTTGTGATCATGTTTTGAATTATTTCAAGTTATGTTAATTCGGTAATGTAGCGATACCTAATTAATCAAATTTACAAACTAACACATCTGCCTAAAGCGACGCCGCAATTACACATAATCCTAAATAAACATATTTACAAAAATAAACAAAACAGGTACTTAGCGACACCTCGAAAATCTACTGACAATTGAACACAGATGTCGTGTAAAACAAATCTTTAAACCTTAAGGCGATTCTAAGCATCAAGAAACCACAATGGAATACAATTAGAGAAAACTTATAGCATACAAGCGCATCATATATTTAGATATTTCGACACAACTGTCAACGACGTCTGCTGTCACGCTTCTTCCCGCATTCGGGTCATATACGCCCGACGCTGCGCCGTGTGCTGTTCATCACCGCGTGGCTGCTGTCTTTGCGTCGATTAAGAAATGCTTAGTTGCTGTCAACGTTAAATTTCATTAAATTATATGTATTCATACGCTACTTCGTTACATGTTTGTTAACCTTGGCTGGCACTGACTCCAAATATAACAATTTTATGTTACTGTCATAAATTGATTGTGTTCTGAGTAGTTTAACAAAACGTGATTTTTTTAGTTTTGAATTAATTTTTTCAGGGTATATTTTTTTGAAGTTGGGTGTTATTTTTTGTCAAACCATTTTTTTTACTACTACATGACACAAATTATAAGTGACCAATCTAAAGCGTTTTCAAAGACACGCCTACTGGAATAGCGTTGGTTAGCTCAATCACGTGACCAGATTTTTCCGAGTACCAGAGGTTAGCAAGATTATAAATTACTGGCTGATATTTGTTCAGCATTTTTTTAACATTGCAGGAATTAAAATTAAAACGTCATGTATTGTACACTTTTGAGTATTTTCGAAATGCGACAACAGCTTTGTATTTTAAATACGTAATTTTATTTATGATATGATACACACATTGTTACAAAGCTTCTTGGTTGGAAGGGAAGATGAATAAGACATAGATGAAAGGCAACATTAGTTACTGGATAATACTAGGAAATAACAGTATTACAGTATAAGAGGCGATTAGAAAGGTTAGGATAAAGTGAGGTAGGAGATAGGTAAATGATCGCTCTTCTTCCCTAAACCAAAAGGAGACTCACTGCTCGTACCGCCGTTGAATGAGTGAGTGAGTGATTATGGTCAGCGCTTAACAGCGAGGTCTGTAGCGCTGGTGAAGAGATGACATGATGCGAGTATGGAGCAGCGCCGGAATGAATGGGCAGAGGAAACTGGAGATCCCCGTGAAGACCCGCCGATCAGCGGCATTGTCCGGCACGATTCCCACATGCGAAAATCCGGGGACCGACCCCACCGGGAATCGAGCCCGGATCGCCTTGGTGGGAGGCGGGAGGTCTGACCTCTCAGCCACCGCGGCCCACCCTTGTTGAAGGTAGAGAAGAAGAATTCTGCCGTCGGTGCTCGCTCTAAGTCAGAAGAGTCGCACCCAGACTCGAACCCTGAGTCCGTTGGTGCGGTCGACGTCCGGAGAAGAAGACTCTCTCCCTCCGGTAGCTAGCTCGGTGTCTGTACTATTCTTCGCACCCGCACCAGGACTTCAAAATCCTCCCTTTTGATTGGTTCCCTGCTATGACGAGGGACAGAGTAATCTCCGCTGAATCCAGAACTTTTGCAAGGGTGTTGGGTAAATGTTAAAACCCACGTAACTCCTGCAGTCATCAGATTCCTTGGCCACCTTTGTTGCAGCAATCCGCCTCTTTTGTTTTGGTGGCTTGTTGATTAGCCAGTATCCACTGGCCACCTTTCTGCGACGTGACCGACGCCGCGGGGTTGCGATACCGTAACAATATACATTCGTTTCGTGTTTATTTATTTCGGTATATTGAACGCTGTATATCAGTTGATAGTACTGTTGGTTTGGTAATGTCTCGTAATTACGCTTTTTTCTCTGATAATCACTGTCACCCCTGCTCTAGAGGAGGGTTAGTGAGAAGTAGACAGAACACCCACGCTCGTGACACTTTGAATTCTTGAAACCTCACTCGGGTTGCTTCTCTTTGTACACTTCAAGCATAAATTTTGAGAAGTAGACAGAACACCCACGCTCATGACACTTTGAATTCTTGAAAATTTCACTCGGGTTGCTTCTCTTTGTACACCACAAGCAGAAATTTTGCGACACTAACCAAGTGACTCTTTGAAGAAGCCTAAAGCTGGCATTTTATTTAATTTTACATAACATCTATTAAAAATTTAACTGAAATATAACGAAATTAATAGATATTGGGATGATCCTGAACATGGAAAGAAACTCAGACACACGGAAATCTTTACATAAAAACTAATTGCAGTTTACTAAAAACATAACATGTAATACAGTAAAAATAGGCTTGCCACATTTTACAATAAATGACAAATTAAAAATTACCTGTGGCATGTTACAAAATACTAAATTTAATTATCTCTGTTAAACGGCTTCATGGGAGAACCTTGAAAATTTTGTAGGCTGGTTTCGCCTGTAAATATTATTAGTTTATATTCATTTAAATATACATATGTCGTGCCAACCACTAACGATGTTATAACCTCGGTGACGAAAATTCAAGAAGCAAACAGAAGTCAAGACTAAGTCGAATACTATATGTGCATAGGGTACCTAATCTTCAGCATATATTCGTATTGTGCAGTACTTGGCCATGTATTTTCCGTGATAGTAGTTTGCAAATAAGCAAAACATGTTCAAAAATAGAGGACGATGAAATCTATTGTGCTGTCACAGAATGCGGGAATCGCAGGTCTTTTCTCATAACAA
The DNA here is from genome assembly GCA_003012365.1 of Medauroidea extradentata. Lineage (NCBI taxonomy): Eukaryota > Metazoa > Arthropoda > Insecta > Phasmatodea > Phasmatidae > Medauroidea > Medauroidea extradentata. Next base: position 54,281 of record PNEQ01050939.1, read on the forward strand.
AATTTAAATTCTGTCCGCGCGGCAGCTCTCTGAGTCCCTGGCGGGTATGTGTTTTTCGCACGTAAATATATAAATAACACAACGGAACCCAATAGCATGCGACCCATATGCTAGCCGTAGTAACGTCGTAAGTTAGGACGTGTTTGATACTGTGTTACTGTAGCGTACATGAAGTTTACGGAGAAAAATGCATGTACACCAGGGACTCAAGAGCTGGCGCGCGGACAGTGTATCTGTACCTAAGAAAACTTTATATTTAATATTTAATACACGTAAACAAAATAGCTTGCCTGAAATAACAACTTCAAAGACAATTAAAACGTATAGTTAAACCACTCGACCATGACAGATAGTCTCGCGGGAAAAATGCGAACTACCGCTGTGTTGTCCTTGACGACCGCGCGCAGCTGGTGTGGCGCACCACAGCACCAGCCATAATACTGTGGCACAGGTAGCTGGCTCTGTTTTCGCCGTGCTACATCTCCACTGACTGTGTGCCATGAACTCATGTCAGGCGCAGTACATTTCCCCTCTCTGTGACGTGTGTACCTACTACTAGCGCCACGCTTCTCCTCACGGGAGGACTAGTTGTCGTGGTCGAGTAGTACTGCCACATTAATGCACTCAGTAACGTAGTTAAATTAAATTAAATTATCTCTTGGCAAAACATTTAATTATGTTAGCCTCTGCTTAATATAATGTAATTCGTACATACGTAATAACGCTAGAAAAAATGTCTGCTGAACCCTGTTAAATATTTTAGCTAGTACTTGTTATATAAATACATTGACAGTGTATACAGGATAAGTCGGGAGGGGTGATAGTACTGGTGATTCTGAACAAAATATTTCTAATAAACATGTGTCCTTTTCTTAACCGTTTCAGAGAAACCTAATGAAAACAACAAGGAACGGGATAAGTGCAGGTGGCGGTAAATCAAGCTACTGTTTTCTTATGTATTGTGTAATTTTGTACATTTCCACACGGTGGCGCTCTAAGCATGGTGCAATTGTTTACCGCAGTATCAGTCCTACAGTGCTTGCCTTAGTGTTGGGAACTACAGTGTTGTTATGTGTACAGTGAATACAGTTCAGTGTAGTCAAAAATGCCACAGAGTATGCTGACATGATGTTTGTCTACGGTTTCTCTGATGGGAATTCCAGAGCCGCTGTTCGTGAGTACGAACGACGATTTCCTAATCGCAGAGTTCCAGATAGCAGGGTGTTTAGCAGGGTGTTTGCAGGATTGCGTGACCGTGGTACGCTTCCCAGCGTAAATGTTGTATCCGAACGTCCCGTATGACAAGCCCGTAATGAAGTTGAGAACATTTCTTTAGGTACTAGAACGCAGCCCAACAACTAGCTCGAGACGAATTGCTGCTCAACTTCATATTTCACAAACAAGAGTAATACGCACAGTATATACGAGCAGGGTCTTTATCCATAGCATCGGTAGAATGCACAACATCTGCATGAAGGAGATGGTGCCCACCGGCAAGAATTCTGTCAATACATCATTGCCAATGATCGATTAATTCCATGTATTCTGTTCACTGATTAATCAACATTTACCCGCTACGGAATCAACAACACACGCAACTCTCACGTATGGACATCCAAAACCTACATCTTACTGTAGAAAGGATTTTTCAAACACGTTTATTTATTTATTTTAACTCGAGCAAAGTTCAGCACCACGGCCGTTTTACAATTTGTCGTGCATATTGTTGACTACATACAGTTATAAAAACACAATGATTAGAAGAAGCAATAAGATACATAAAAACTTACGTGCTAAATTACAAAAGTTATTAATAAAGAAGATTAAACTAAGTCTGTTACATAACAAATATATGACAGTTTACAAATCGTGAGATATGTTACATAATGCTGAATTAGTCTCCTGTTATCTTTATATAATTGTTTTATTTATTTTCGATTCTGGCCTGTCAGTAGGAACTCTTTGTACTTTTTCTTAAATACACTTAATGATCCAGCTTTCTTTAACTTTGTGGGTAACTCATTCCAGACATGACTGGCCATGTAGCTGAATGATCGCTTAAATGCTATACTGTTGTGACGTGGTATTTGGGAGTTCAATTTATGTCTGGTGTTGTACGAATGGATAGAGTTTAGCTTTAGTAGTTTATATGTTAAGAATTTTGGAATGTTATTGTGGATAATTGATTTGAGTTGTGTGACAAATTTAAATTCCCGTCTGTTTTACATGTTCAGCCAGCCGGTTTTAATTAAGGGTTCTGTGATATGGTCCCTTCGTTTAAGGTTATAAACATACCTTACACATGCATTCTGAAGTTTTTGGATCCTGTATTGTAAAGAGTTGTCTATACTACAGAAAAGGCCAGAGCAGTAGTTGAAGGAGGATAAGACAATACTATCACAAAGGTTGAGTTTCAGAGAAGGTGGAAGAATTCGTTTAAATTTATAAAGGTGCTTAAGTTTGTAGTAGCCGGTATGAAGGAGAGAAGAGAAATGTTTGTTCCAAGAGAGATTTTGATCGAAAACAATTCCAAGGTTACGATAGTTTTCGCATTTGGGAATTACAGTTCCATCAATTTTAATTTGTTGGTCAGTATTAAGTTTCGTTAGGATTTTGCTGTTCCCAATTGTCATGCATTTACATTTATCTGCATTCAGTTTTAATTTATTACTGATGCACCATTTATGAAGCCGCTCGAGATCTTCATTAATTTCCCTTATTGTGTCCCGGATTTCTCTGGTACCAGTCTCGATACATAACTGGGTATCTTCGGCGTATTGATGGCAGTATAAGTACTTGAAACACTTCGGCAATTCTGCAACGTATAACGAAAAAAGAATTGGTGCTAGTATACTACCTTGTGGTACACCGGACTGTATAAACCTTTCATTGGATTCTGAAGTGCCTGTGGCCATCTCTATTTCTACCTGCTGTTTCCGGGTACTGAGATAATCCCGGATCCATTTGTGTGTTCTTTGTGAGACGCCACCTTCTGCAAGTCGCAATATTAAAACTTCGTGGTCCAGAGTGTCGAATACCTTAGAAAAATCTAAAAAAAATTACTATCATGTTTGAGCTATCAATCGCTCTAAAAAATTTATCTGTTACATAAGATAGAGTCATGTATGTACTGTGGCCTTTCCGAAATCCACAGTGTTTGTCATACAGAACATTTCGTTCGTCTAGGGCTCCGCTTAGCTGTTTATGCACAAGTTTTTCGATTATTTTAGATAGAGCAGGCAGAATGCTAAGGGGGCGTAGATCTTTGTAGTCATGTAGGTCTGCAGTTTTAGGTAAAGGGATTATCTTGGAAGATTTCCATTGTAAAGGGTAGGTGGATAATTTAAGTGAAACATTTATAATGTCCGTCAATGCTGGAATGCAGTTTGATGTGCAAAGTTTAATAATGTTTATACTTATACCATCGCTTCCTACAGCTGGGGATTTAATACTGTTCACTGTTTCACGAATTTCAGATTCCCCCACTGCTATACATTCTAGACCATGATTATAAAAATTTATATCGTTGTTTTGGGAAATGGAAGAATATAAGTTAGAGGTTTGTATAAAATAGTCGTTAATTTTGTCAGGGTTCTGCAGCTCTACGGGAACTGTCGACTTATGGGGCGCAACTACATTAAACAGTTTAAGGTTTCTCCACAGTGTTGTTGGGTTTTTGTGTTTTTCAGAACTGTTTGTAAAGTGAGTTTGGAATTCCTGACCAAATACTTGACAAGATTTCGAAGCTTTTTGTAATCGCAAAAATGCTCTTCCGTTCTGGTTTTAAGGTAAAGTTTTTTGGCCTTGTCCCTTTCTTTCATCTTGCCTCTTAGCTCGTGTGACATGTACAGATTGCTTTTTGCGTTTGACATGCACTAGTGGTGCGTGTTTGTCGAAGAGTGTATTAATATTATTGCTAAAATTATTGACTTCTTCATCAATTGTTCTGGAATTGAACACATTGATCCACGTTATTTGGTTGAGATCATGAGTGAACGATTCTATTATCAAAATTATTGTAACAACGAATTAGCTTATATATCAGCATTGCAGTTCTGACTGGGAATTCATATGTGACATACATTAAGTTGTGATCAGTAAATCCTAGTACCTCGTTTTGTCTGCAAGAAACTACTTTGCTTTTACCTTTGACAATTATTAAGTCCAATAAAGTTTCTGTAGTGAGTGATATCCTAGTCGGTGATCTTATTAAAGGGCTAAAACCATACGTATTTATTATTTCGTTTAAGAATTTTTCGTCGCTACTGTTTGATCTAAGCATATTGATGTTGAAATTGCCCATAAGGATAACGTCGTCGTATTTTTGCAAGAGATGCTCATTTGTGTGCAAATTCTTTGTAAGTAATATAAGGTGGCTTGTATAAAACGCTGACAGCAATTGTTTTTATCTTATTGTCCAACTCAATCGCGCTGTTCCGTCCTTCTTCATGCCTATCCTGTGGCTGCGATCTATGTCGGCCGCTTCTATGTCCACTCCAACCTGCTTAGCCAGGCGCACCACCAGCTCGTCCGTGTCCTCCTTATCGCGTTCCTCTATGCCGAAAATACGCAGGTTGTTACGTCGCTGGTATTGTTCAAGTCCGTCATCCCTTTTTGCACATTCCACTTTCAGTCTCTTAATCTCCGCTTCAAGGTCACACAGTTGCTTATATAACACCTCGCAAGCACTCGAGTTAAATCAAATGTTTGCTTCCAATCGCTCTATAACATTTTTGTTACTATATCCGTAACTGCATCAGCTATTAGCTTGACAATGTCACTGCTTCCGAGAGTTTGTTGTCTAGGTCATCACTCTGGTCACCCCTGGCTCCTGGAGACTTCCTTTCCTGCTGCTTCATGCCGATACAGTGTTAACACTCGCTAGAGTTTTTCACAGTTTGCCACTAAAATAACTTGAAAATATATGTTCTCTATTAACGAGTCACTTCGCATCGTAATATTTAACTGATACGTACCTAGTTTGCTTTTGCTTTCTACGGAAAAACACCTTCAGAGAAACTTTTCACAGGAGCTCCCCGCAACGCGTGTTCACTCAGCGGCGGCCATCACTCAGTTAACATGTGGTACGGTATCATTGATGACCAACTCATCGGTCCAGTAGTTTTAGATAATCGTCTTAATGGAGTACGTTACCTTGATTTTCTTCAAAACGTGTTATCAGAATACTTGGAGGGTATCCCTTTGGCAACAAGAGCTCGTATATACTTTCAGCATGACGGAGCACCTGCACATTCTGTACGGCCAGTGACATAGTACCTCAACGAAACGTATCCTGCGCGTTGGATCGGTCGCCATGGAGTCATTGCTTGGCCACCGAGGTCACCTGATCTTACCCCATTGGATTACTGTGTGTGGAGTTGGCTTAAAAGTGAAGTCTACACGTGCAGGATAGACACAAGAGAGGAACTTCTCGCTCGTATTTACCATGCTTGTGCTCAAGTAAAGCAATGTACTAATGAGCTCAGATCAGCAACACAGCAGCTGTCTATCAGAGCTACAAAATACATTGGAGTTGATGGTGGAGTGTTTGAACCTGTTTTGTGAGGAAATGTACACAATTAAACAAAACATACGATAACAGTATCGTGATTTACCGTCACCTGCACATTTCCCTTCCTTGTTGTTTTCATTAGGTTTCTCTGAAACGATTAAGAAATGTGCATATGTTTATTAGAAACATTTTGTTCAGAATCACCAGTACTATCATCCCTCAAAGCATGTACCTTTCATCCCACTCAGCATGTATTTGACAAAGATTAATCATATGAACGTCAAATAACAATGCAGTGAAGATAATTTTTTAATGAAGTACAGTTTCTCCCTGTTCCTATGTACAAAAATTCGCACAGTGTAACACAAAGCGTACGTCATAAGTAAAATATTTTAGAAGTTAGGGTACTTATAAAGCATTTGATGTTATCTTCTCTTTTGAATTTCGCTAACTCATAAAAATTGATCTTTTCGCGGGATAAAACTGTGAACCTGGTCGTTTGGAACTACGTCCTGGAGGGCCAAACTGATAACAAATAGAGTACTTTAACTTGTTTCAATGTTAACATTACTATTAAGTAAGTTACACCATATGTGACACTACACACAATTATGCTAAACTTAGTTAAATTAATTACGTGCAAAGCCGTGCCAAACATTAAAACTCTTTTAAAATATGTTGCAAAGAGGATTTTGCCATAATATTACTGATAACATAAAAACCAACGGTGTTATTTGGTCGTAGTGCAATATGCGATTCCAGTTAGAACTCTTCAACTCGATATTAAGACAGAAAAATGACGGTTTTAGTTTTTGGAAGTTACATGAAACCAGTAATGTTTGCTGGTGTTGACAAAATAAATTGTAAGACTAGTGCCACATGAAGTGTTGTGATTGAAAACAAATTAATTTGTTTTAGTTTGTTGCCTCCAAAACATGATGTTTCGTTCGTGTAAATGTCAATATTTTGTTTGGCCTCCTGGACTTATCATTTATAATCCAAAAAATATACGCCTATGCTGCTTCCCAAGTCTTGAGTTTTTATAAACCATATAAAAACTGTTTCATAACCTTAACGAAAACAGTTCATCGATGGATGTTGTATTCTGAAAATTTTTTATGCGCAGTTCAAGAATTTTTTTTTTTGCCACGCAGGCATAATTTCTTTCCGTATCGGTTTAAAATACTTTTTTTTTTTTCATTTCCGTACAAAGTAGACTGAAATTTTACTGAAGAATTAATCTATTACTTAGCAAAGTATAGCACACGCGAAGAAAAAGCAGACATGTAATACATTTGTTCGTAATTAAAAGAAAAACACTTATTTCATTTACCTTAAGTTGTTTTGATTCACTTTAATCTTGTTAATTAGCCTATTAATCCAGTCACTTAAGCATAAAATAGGTGTCAAACTCGGAGTGAAAAATATTAAGCTGGAAATTTGTATACACCTTCATTTTGTTGTTGTAAAAGTTGTCTCAAAATCTCATAAAATCTCGTGTCTGCGTCGTTAAGTATTTCAGGGTCAAAGGTCACAAAAATCTGTTTTTTGCGATTATCTCGGTTTCTATAGCTCCAGTGATGTTAACCTCTGTGATAAAATTAAAGAGCATAAAATTTGTGACAAATTGTATTTTAAACATTTTTTTTTTTCATGCGCTCAACCGTTTTATGATAAGAGGGCGGTGAGCGCGCAGCGTTTAGCCATACGTACTGTAATGCAAGGTCAAACGGTGAATAATACCTTGCATTTTGAGTAATTTGTGTTATTTATTAGTTAACACATAGTATTTAATAACATTTTACACATATTTAATATGTTCATTTAATAATAATTACCTGCTTCGTGTGATTAATATATACAAATAGTATTTCATTCAATGGGTTTTTAATTTTATTTTAATTTATTGAAGATTTTAATTAGTAAAGTAATTAAGTATTTTATCTTTAAAATGTGTAAATTCTTGAGTACTTATTTTTCTATTATGATTATAACTGGGAAGACGGACCTCTTTAAGGCGACCTTTTTCAATGACGTTTATACGTAAGATAAGAATGCAGACCCCTATACACACTTGCCAACTTTTCAAGAGGAGAATTAGTAAAACATCTACTATATATTAAATTTTAGGGTAAATTTCACGCGGAAATTTCATGTCAAAATTTATTGCTCCCAGGTTTTGACAGGATTCATGCAAATTTATCAAACTTTAAAAACAGTTAACAGATAAACAGTTCCAGAAAGTTATAGAAACATTTTTAATCAAGCATAAGTATAAATAGATTCATTTGTAAATTTTTATTATGACAATGAAACATAAATTTTCGAACGTCTAGTAAATAACGATGAAGAGTAAGAAAATAAATAATTATGTTCCTTAAATTATTTAAGATTTGTAGATTTTAATGTTTTTCACTCCACTTCAATTTAAATTATAAGAATTGTACAGCTGCTGAGTAAAGATAAAATTTAAATCTATTTGCTCGTTTTACTTATAGTTATAATATATTTTTAATAAATTTACATACAATTAAGATATACAATAATATAATAAGTATAATGTATTATATAATATTTAAAAGTTTACATACTTTAAAGATAAGATACTTAATTATTTTTCTATTTAAAATCTACGTTCAATAAATTAATGTAAAATTATGACATACAGTAAGTATTTCATTTGATAAGTTTTTTATTACAAAAAGTAGTTAAGTATTATTAAATAAATATATTAAATATACGCTAAATGTGACTAAATGAAATGCATTAACGAATAAATAACACAAATTATTCATTGTTTATGATATTTTAATGATGTAATAACTTGATACAAGGTATTATTCACCGATATTCACGGCTGAACATACATTACAGTACGTATGGCTGAGCGCTACGAGCTCACCACCCTCTATCTCAAAAATGGTTGAGCGCATGAAAAAATGTTTAGATTAAAATGTGTCGCTTATTTTATGCTCTATAATTTTTATAAATGTTAATGTCATTGGAGCTATAGAAACCGAGATAATCGCGAAAAACCGATTTTTGTGATCGTTGACCGTGAATAACTTACGACGCAGACACGATTTTTTTATGAAAATTATGAAATACTTTTTAGAACGCCAAAATGAAGGTGTATACGAGTTCTCGGCTTATTGTCTCTCATTCCGAGGTGGATTCCTAATTTGACGGGACTATATGTTGAACACAATTTACTATAAAACATGACTTTATTGCAACGTTATTTTAATTAATGTAGTAATGAATAAGTTAATTTACGTTAGTCTAATTGGAATTTAATCGAGGAACAAGCCAAGATAATGGACCCCCCTCCTCTCTCACTCTCGCTCTCCGACATCGTTTGACTGATCACACGAAACTTGACACGTTTATGTGTTTTTTCATGGAGAAGGTTTTCATGGCATCAATTTTACTTTATCTCGTCGACTGGGAACTAGGTAGCGCTGCAGCGCATCAAATTCCATACCGTTCAACTGATCGCCTTGAAAGTTTGTATGCAGATGTATTTGAACACGGAAAATATTTTCGTGATATCAGTTACATTAGATGTAGACCTGAACTGGGTTCATAGTGTCTTGCCTAGCATTGGCAGGACGTCTGCCATGTTATGCTAGTTCAGTATGCTTATAGATGAGCTACTTGATAGCGGACATAAAAAATAAAGTAGAACTCCCTGCAATTCAAGATGTTTTCTAAAGAGGGCAAGGCAAATATATAAGCGCTGAGTTCTACAATTAAGATCTACACTTTTGAATGTCAATATAGAAAAACTAGGTAATTATATTTGCGAAATGTATAAGCAAAATTTTATCGGGAATGATGCATTCGTTCAGCGTGATCTCTTGTACCGCAATAAAATGCACAATATTTCAACGTTCAGAGATTGTTCTTCAGATATACGTTACTCGAGAAAAATGTTTGCTCTGAAAGTTGGTAAAAACAATTGTCTAGGATTTGTGTTTTTGATTTTTACAAATTGGCTTCCAGAAACATATTATTCTAAAATAATACTTCTAGCGCTAAATTATACCACAAACTCTTATGATCAGTGTACACTTACAATGAATTAAAATAATGTATTTATTCTTTAGTATTAATATGACTCATACTGTGGCTGTCTGGAATTTTTTACATTGTAACAAATAAAAACTCCTCTCAAACCCTGCGCCTCTCGCCAGTATGCAAAACTAAATAGAATATAGATTACGTAAATAAATTATTGCGATTGGGTAAGATTAAATAAACGATTATGAATAAAATTACATTTCGACGGGCTCTCTACGACTATTGACACTATTTGCTGCATGTACGTAGGCCATCATTATATTTAATAACTTTTTAAGGGCTAGTTGGCTCATTACAATGAGTAACTGGTATATTTCATAAATACTATAAAATGTAGTGATAGGCTACAATTTAAGACATTTTTCTTATTTTTTCTGTAAAGGCAATAGTTTCAATTAAGTGAATTCAACATTAATATTTATTACAGTGCAATGGTCAGAGGTATATGCAGGTACGACGTACTCGTCAAACATCAAGGAGTATGTGATACGCCATACATAGTAATTAAAATCACCTAAAACTGTCACTATCATAAATAATAAAATAAATATGTCTTGTTTGGTATCATTGTAACCTGCCAAGCGCCGCTTGGTCAAATATTGTAATGTTATTAGCATAAGTTCACATATGTTCATTATAGTTATTGTGAGTTAAAGTAACCATCAAACTGGCGACCTGGGAGGCCAGCTAAAATGCCACATGTGGTCCTAGAGCCGAAAGAATAGCTCTTGCCCCCTCCATCGCTCTTTCTCCTTCTCTCTCTCTCTCTCTCTCTCTCTTTCCGCTCTTTCTTCCCCCGTCTTCTCCGGCACACTGGTAACTAAATAATTAAGAGTAATAATGTATTAATTAAGAGATGCCAATAATATTCAATAGTAAGAAGGAAATATATGCATTTTAGTGATGTTAAAATGTAAAACTTTATTTTGTGTAATAAACGTAGGCCGTTAATAGCGGACTCACGCATTCGCGGAAGGCAGGGTGCCCCTCTCTGATTGGCTGAGAGGAACTTCGTCACCTCCTTGTACTCGGAGGTGGGGAAGAGACGTGAGGCTAACAGAGGAGTATGCGGGATGCTGGGAGAGACGCGAATATGTAAGCAAGCAAGCAACACGTGTTTAACTCCAGTGGGAAAAGGATAATTTCTTCGTCGTCGTCAAACTGCGGGGCGGTGGACAGCGTACTTAGGGGTCACCAGTCGAGTGGACTTCCGGGTAGTCGCGGACGTTTCCCAAATAACTCAAATCCGTCAATTATCTTTTTAACACTGGAGAAAATACTTAATTTTTTCGCTAACATAAGTCAATGTAGTTCAACGTCAATGGAATCTGCAACCCGAGGTGCGTGGGTTCGTCGGCAATTGTTTTATAATCAGAAATGTGAGTTTTCTTTAGCTAGCTGGGCACATCATCCGTCTTTCATTAATCCATTTTAATCGTCTTAGATACGGACAGAAGGAGAATAAGGACAGAAAATAAAAATGTAAACGTAACAAATGTATTAAATGTTCCAATTTGGTTATAAATATATATGTATCAATAAATCGTGTTTTTATAATAGAAATTATTTTTATTTGCAAAGATAATTTAAATATACCAATATATCCTTCTCTTGTGATTGTGACTGACTTGAGTAGGCCCAATATTCGGGCAGAAACTTAATATCTAAACAATGTGTTGTAAAGATGTTAATGTTATTTTAATGTTTTGTATGATTTTTGCACTGTATATACTGTAATATAATAAAGTGTTTTGACTATATCCCATACTACTAGTACCAATGTACTATATATGTAGTCCAGTGAACAAATGAAATAAAACGGAACTTACAAAACGTGTGTATGACGATATTTTCCATGTTTTTTTAATAAATGATTACTCAGATTCAATTTTCATTTGAGTTCTTACGAACACATTATTGTTTCCTAGGAACCCTGACAGTTGAAGAAGTGTACAAAGACCGAGACCAGTTTGCAGCACTAGTACGTGAAGTGGCAGCACCAGATGTTGGCCGCATGGGTATCGAAATATTGTCTTTTACAATCAAGGATGTGTATGATGAAGTGCAATATCTGGCATCTTTGGGAAAGTCGCAGACTGCAGCTGTTAAGCGAGATGCAGACATCGGAGTTGCACAAGCCAATAGGGATGCAGGAATTCGGGTAAGAATATTACTTACATTTTTTACACTCGACAATATTTAGTAACGGTACTTGTGTCAACATAAATTATACATTTTAAGGAATACTATTTATTTTAAGCATCGTCTTTTTTATTGTGATTACTTTCCCAAAAATAAAAATCAACAGGTGTTTATTCAAATCAACACAATATTATTTCTGCAGGATATTAAAGATTTTGTGCTTCACGAGTACTGTAATTTAGTTTTTTTGGGTCTCAATTGGTGAAGTAATACAGTTTTTTTTTTCAAATGCATATAGTATTTTACATTGAGTTTAAGAAATTTGGTTTGCAGACATTCTTTGGATAACAGTAATAAAAATTCTGCATTAACGTGATTATTTATTAAGTTTTTTTAAGTTTACGGGATAATCATAGTCCGACTTTACTTGAAAAATGTATGAAAAGTGTTTAAGACAGGTTATTACGATTTGTTCTAAAATTGTCTTCATTATAAAGTAAATGTTTTTATTATTTTAAAAATCTCAGTGTGTAGCTCACTTTCGAGTTCTTATACGTGTTGCAGTTGTGACCCATAGTAGAGGGCTGTGGCGCATATCCATGATTTAGGAGATATTTGGCGATTTTAATCATATTATTTATCTGAATTTTTATTTGGTACTTTCCTTCATTCTAACCAGATTGTGCTAAAACAGTAAAAACCTCAAAACCTAAAGAATTTCGATAAAATTCACCAAAAACGACGAAATTAAATGAAAAAATACTAAAATTGTAATGATGAACCTAATGATTTCTTAAAATTAACCTAGGGGCCGTGGTGGTCGAGGTTTCAGACCACTCGCCTCCCTCAAAGGTGATCCGGGTTCGATTCTCGGCGGAGCCGGTCCCCGGAGTTTTGCAGGTGAGAATCGTGCCGGTCGATGCCGCTGGTCGGCGGTTTTTCTCGGGGATATCTCCCGTTTCCCCCGCCTTTTCATTCCGGTGCTGCTCCATACTCCCCTCATGTAACCCTTCGCCAGAGCTAAAGACTTCAATGTTAAGCGCTGACCAAAGATCTCACTCACTTAAAATTAACCTAGCCATTTAATAGAAGAAATCATGAAATTAAATAAAAAGTAACTAGAAATTTAATGAAAAATCCTCAGTCGTCCATGAAAAAAACATTACTTCAAGCTAAGCTTATATACAACAAAGCTCATAGTTCAGCTGAATTTAATGAAAAATACTTAAATGTCAATGATATGCAAGAATTGGTATAACTAAAACATTAATGAAAATGAGCTTCAATTTGGTAACAAGTTGTGAAAATTACTACAGTTATTTGAGCATATCAAATAGATTCTAATATAAAAATATTAAAAAGTTTGTATGGGTTTTAAACAAATCACTATCAAAATAGTTATAACCAAAAGGAAAATAAATTTACGAAGTTAAGTGCTGATTCTATTACATGAAATTATTTGCTGCTTTTTATTTCCTTTAAACCTGTATAAGATAGAAAATATAGTTTATCATTTTTAAAACATCGTTATAAAATAATTTGACACGTTGATCTCGTAATGTACTGTATTAACTTAAACTATAATACAATAGTTTTTGTATCAATAATTTAAAAATCTGTTGTTGAATACAACTGCAAATTTTGACCTCACAGAGTTAAGTGGTTTCATAAGAACCATTTAATTTGCTGAGGAATGATTTCATGTGTAGATTTATTTTATGTGAAGAACTGAATGTGAACTACTAAAAAAATTAATGTCATATAGGTTGGAAAATAATTATACCTTACTTTCAAGTAAAGAGTTTCTACTACTGTTTAACTATTAGATTTTATCTATTTTTGTATGTTTTGCAGTAATATTGTTTCTAATATTGTAACTTATTTTTGTATTGAGTTAAAAAGGAAGCATTTGGGTCTTTTAAAATGTTTCTTATGTCTGTAGTTACTACATTAAAATAGCAAAACAGAGCTAAAATGAACAAAACATTCTGAAAATAACAGTGTAGGAAATGTAAATGGGGTTATACAAATTGTTAACCTATATATAGAAATTGTAAGTCACAAATGTAAATATCTAGTTGCCGTTACTTATAAGATACAACTAGCCAAAGTTAAGTATTATATATAAATTTAAAAGAACTACCAGAAATATTACAAACTCTTAAAACAGAACATGGCTATGTGTTAGATTTACATACAATACCCTGTTAACGCTCATACGTCGTCGAGTTGGTTGCCAGCTATCCATATTTCTATCTGGAGTTTCATTAAGGAGGAGACATAGAGACAGAGTTCAGCAGTCCAGGGTTGAAGAAGGAGTCGAGCTGAGGATGCCACCAACAGTGCAGCCCAGGAGGGAAATACTCAAGGAGAGGGTCGCGTCATCACGAGCCAGCTTCGGGGAAGGAGTTTCTTCATCATGGTCGCGTCAATGAGGGGGCCATAACCTCTTCAAGGAGGGGGCCCAAGCTAGCTGCAAGGAGTGGACTTAATCATCTCGACCCAAGGAAAGGTTTACATCTTCTCAACCCATGTAGGGGTCCATATCGTCTCGACCTTAGGAGGGATCGACGCCGTCCAAAACTACCCCTAAGGAGGGGGCCTAATCATCAGGTACCAACTGTAAGGAAGGAGTGCCATTGTCTCAGAGTAAAGGAAGAGACATCGAGATGAACTCACGACCCAACAGTTCATGGCAAATGGAGAATAAGGTTCCAACGACGGGTTTTTCAAATACAGTGTTTCGTTGTTAAAAGGAAATGAGAAACATCCCACCGTGTTATGTCAAGTATCACAATATTTCATTCCATCAAACTATGTTATGCTATACAAATTTTGAAATTGAGAATTTTTATGAAAGAAGTGACATTTTTAAAGAAGCTTTAGATTCATTAAATATATTATATGATGGTAAATAATGTTCAAATTGAAATTTCAAAGATTTGTTAATTCGATTAGTCTTATATGGATATGAATGATTAACTTGTGTTTATGATTGATCACAGAATGAGTTAAAAATTTTATAGACTTGATTTCAAAAATCAGCGTTGATAATCTCCATCGATATAGACAATTAATTTGAGTACATATATGGTGAATACAAATGGAGAGACTTGAATTTAAAAAAAAATAGTATGAATTGAAGTAGTGTAACCTGTATTGTATAATGTCAAGTGTTCTTTATGTTTTGTTTCAGCTCTCACTCAAGATAATCTCTCATGAGTTATTTATGTAAGTGAGGTTGGCGCGGTTCTAGATCCATTTTCTTTTATTTGAATTTATTTGATTTTTAGTATAGATGAATTTCAGATAACTTAAATACTAACTGTCCCAATCATATTAAATTGAGGGAATCCTGTGAGTAGATTTTAAAGCAATCTCATTTCTCGTGAACAGTAGGCTACTACAGTGAAGTAGAAGAAGAAGAAGACTGCTCTACAGAAACGTTTGATGAAACTTCAGTTTATCGACGGCATTGTCTTTTGGTGTGAGCTTATAGTGTCTTCTTTATTGCATACTCAGGTTGAATTATAAAGGCATAGCTTCTTCCACATTTATTTGATTCATTGATGTATAGTTTCTTCTACACTTCTTGGATTTATTATTTTTGTTAATATGTATGTTTATATAGGTAAGATTTTTTTCAATGGAGAAAGTGTTGTAATGTGCAGGCTTTGCCTGTCATCTAACCCAGGGTATTCTGACTTAATGTCTGTGTGTTAGTATGTGAATTTTATTTCATTTGAAGCGAACAGCATTGCCTTTCAAGAGTCGCTGCGACGCGTGTCTACACCTAGAGTGTATGACCACAGACCTCAACTTCCCGGAGTTTACATCCGTTCGTGGTCAGACATCTGTCACGAGCTGACGACATTTCTCGTGCTGTGCGGCCACAAAGTGGGAGAATTCTCCTTTAAAGTGGGCTTCGCTCATTCGATGACAATATTCTTGCAACGTAGCTGCATAGTGTGTGGGCTTTGTCCATAGCCAATCATGAGGTGCTGCAGTAACTTCTAATAATTTTACGACTCCCTGTGGGAGTTACCACTTCTGGAGGGAAGTACCCCTTCCACTCACCTATTGAGTTTATATTGCTTATTGAGTGTATATTGGCTTACATGCTCATGTGAGCGTATCTTTGGTCTTCTGTTCTTAAACCTACAAGGAGGAAGTGATGCTGGGACGACCTGAAGCATGCGCCAGATGCCACGCCCTAAGTATAGTCACCAGAGTAGAACACGAGATTGTTTTTAGCTTTATTAGTTAGCTTTTCCTCATGGGCAACGATCAGCTTCGCGTTCAAGTAAGTGAATGTAATTGTATATTGCTTAAATAGATAAAAGTGTTAGAAAGAGACATACGCTCAGCCTCTTTTTATTTTCTTTAAAGAAATATCAATCAGTGTTTTACATTTCTTTATGTCTGGCGCTACCTCAGGCATAACACTTATTATCCACTGTGTACTAAGAATAGTGAACAAGAAAGTAAAGAAACTAGTAAAGAAAATTAGATTATTTAGGAAACACAAAAGGTATGCAACAATAACATAAAATAGTACTGTAATAGAGAAAGAGCAAACAAGAAAAGAAAAGAAACTTAACAATAATTAATTACGTTAGTAAACACAAGAAAAATCTAGATGTCAAAAGATGCTATAATCTCAAAGTATTTGTGGTTGATAATAAAGCAAAATGCAGTTATGTATAAGCACGTTATGGAGGTAATGGAGTTAAATTTGTTTATTACGTTAAAGGTATATTTAAAAATAGGGCAATATCAATTTAAAATTATAGAAAGTCATTGTTAAAACAAAACTTTGTTTTAATAGCATACAATGTTTTAGAAATAAGTGTTATCCAACACAGGAACCTTTTATGAAAATAAAGACAGTTGCAACTAAGTATTTAAATGGCAAATAAATCCAAATATTCAGTATTCAGTGATATAGGTGGTTATAGGGAGATGCAGTATAATGAAAAAAAATAAATAAATAGAAAACACAAAAATTATATACATAATTGGAAAAATTAAAGCAATGGATTGTACTATATTAGAAGTACTAGAAAAAATAATACCATTGGTTACATACAATATATCAACAGTTTATTATTTAGGTAAAGAGCTATAGACTTACATATTGAAACTCCAAAAAAATTTTTGACAAAAAGTAATACCGGCTTTATAACAATCTACTCTGAAAAAAAAATCACTAAAAAGTAAAAATTAATTACGTTATTTTTAGACTACATTGAATACAATATTTTTATTAGGACAGTACTATACAATTACGGTTATTTTAGAGTCGGTGCCAGCCAAGGTTAACAAACGTGTGACGAAGTAGCGTAGGTATGCATCTAATTTAATTAAGATTTAACCTAGACTGCAACTAGGCATTTCTTAATTTACACAAAGACATCAGCCGCGCCGCGTTGAATAGCACGTGGCGCAGTGGCGGGCATATACGGCGTGATTGGAAGGGAAATGGGAGCACCTGGTTTAATAATCGAATTAACGAAAGTTTTAAAAAAATGTCAATTTTAGGAAATTTATGAAATTTCTTAAAAGCTTGGCTGGCACCGACTACAAAAGACACAATAATGGGATATTTCTGCCCTGATAAATTGACAGTATTGTAAGCAGTCTAAAAATAACGTAATTATTTTTTACTTTTTAGATCATTTTTTAGTAGATTTTTTGAAGACGTGGTTATTTTTTGTTTAAATTTTTTTAATTTTTATTTTTACAGCGTTTAGGTGCCTAATTTCCACATTCGTGCTGTTTGTCGTTGTGCCTTCGCATTCCGAGTCAGTCCAGAAAATCCTTGTTTATAGCTAGTCATCGGATTGTTATAAACCTTCCAAATCTTCATCACTATACATTTCGTATTCTAATTTTCCCGGTGGGGTCGGTCCCCGGATTTTCGCATGTTGGAATCATACCGGACGATGCCGCTTATCCGCAGATTTTCTCTGGTATATCCCTTTTCCCCCAACCTTTCATTCCGGCGCCGCTCCTTACTAACCTCATGTCACCCCTCATCCGCGCCAAAGACCTCGGTGTTAAGCGCTGACCAAAATCTCTCACTCACTCCTATTCGATTTTGCGGAGTTTCCTGGTGTATCATCCAAGGTGAAATGCGAATAAAATTAATAAAGGACATATTTGTAAATATTCCCTTTCCAACAAAAAGTGAATTTTCCAAGTCGGTTTATAAATGACTAATTTCTGAGGTAACAAACATAAAAAAAAATACAACCGAATAGAATACCTCCTCCTTTTTTTTAAGTCGGTTAAAAATTTTTGCATATTTACTATGTATCTGATTATTGGGTATAGGAAGAAATAAAGTATTTAAAAAATTACATTTTTAAATATAAATTATACTCGATAGGATAAAAACATCTCTAGTTAAAAATTAAGCTAGATTAGCTTTTGCTGCAGAATGTATTACATTTCGTTGCATGTTTACAATCGTCACTTCTGAAGCGATGTATTTGAGTTTATTAGCATTTATTACTGGGAATTTTTCTGTTTTACCTGTATTGTTTTATGTACGATAATTTTGCGTCTCTGCTGGATAGCTGTTTTTAATATCCCTTTGAGGTTAAGTATGATCTACAGTGTAACCTCTTGTACAACAATAACCAAAATTATTCTTTTTCAGTTAGGAGCGGCCGAGATGGTCGAGGGGCGAAGTCGGCTGCGAGTGCCCGTTACGATCTGACGTGTGTGCGCTAGGGGGTTCGACCGGTAATGGAGTTTAATTACGTGAGAAATAACACTTATTACAACCATGACCTCTGCTATTGCAACGCCTACAAAACATTTTAATACTTTGCGAGTGAATTGTGCAACAAATCAGACAACATTTGACCTTCATTCCTGTATCTACACTACAGTGAACTTGAAGGAAGGTGAATTGTTAGAAGTTAAGCTAGATGATAGACAAAGGTGTGCCTTCTTCAAGCTTTCTTCAATGCAACAATATAAATGCGTTGCGACAAACTGTTGTGAAGTTACAAGCGACTGCGTCATACACATGCTTACAGAGAGACATACACTTTTACTGACTACATAAAATGGTACGTGTTATTAATCTACAGGTGGAAATCGACAAGGCAAGCGTTTGTAATTCGTTAACTTTCTACGGCAAAATTACATGTAACACTAACGAGTTTCAAACTGAGGTACGGATTGTCAAAATGGACATTAAAAATTACTTACCCTCTTCAATAACTGTTGAAGATAGTAAAGGATATGCTTAATTCGATGAGCAACCTATTAAGTATACTTGTTATAACTCATTTGAACATTATCGTGCATACGGTCGTGTATTACACGAACATCAGCTGTGACCAAAAACACGTGGTCGTCATTAGTGACTGGTACACCCAGCACAACAGCCCGGCAAGTGAACATTCATAACATTTCATATACCACCACAGATATAATACCACTCGCGCGCCTCCAAAGCACCAATAAGTGAGGAAAGAAAAAAAGAAAAACACATGACGTGACAACAGTTTTTGTCTCGAACAATGTCCAACCGCCTCAGATGCACAGTTTCACACCTAGCCACATAAAAACTAAACAAATACTCGGGGGACACAGTACCTGAATAAAATATGGTGTAGTAGCTGAATCACATGATGTCGACGTGCAAATATGACCTGACACTAAAGTTGCAGAAACAAGTGCGTGGCAAAAATAAGGTGGGACAACAACTGCGAATGAATTGAAAGATAGGGAACCAAAAAAGTCCATACACAGTAGTCAAAGCCTACGCGGAGACACAGAGCTATACCAAACAGCCCTATATTCAAACGACCTCACTCTTTAGCATATGCAAAACAGTTAATTGAACAAGTTAGAAATAACGGCCAGGACAAACAGCCCGACACACTTTCATGCAATATGGGCATGACTGATTAAAATAAGTTTGTTTCCTTCATCCTATTGGACTATATGATTGGGGATATTTCAACTTTTATTGTAATTACTGCACATCACGAAGGCAGAACGCATCTTACAAACGAGACGCTCTGTAAATTGCTAACAAGACTAGACCTTTGTGGCATAACCATTATACTAGACATTGGGTGGTGTGAATAAAGTGGAGTAGGCACTTGTGAGCGAGCACTCGCCGCTAGTCGAGTGCAAACGCGGTGCGTGAAGTCATAACATGATGTGAGATGAATAAAGTTAGGTGTCTATTCTTGTGAGAACCCACTCACGTAGTCATATACAACCCGAGCAGGTACTCACACCAGGCGTAGGAGTAGGGGAATTCACATGGGAAATGAAATGGGAGACGGGTATTCCGCCGTTGTCGACGATTACAATTCGTTGTGTATGGGGACCTGTTTCAGTACGTTAAGCACACGCAAACACACCGTTCATGAATAGCGTATTATTGTGTGAAGAATGGGCGATTCAAGTTCGATTAACTGGGATCTGTCCGACAGTAAATTGAAGTTTGTTTCTATAGCTAAACAGTTTCCTTCACTTTAGAGAAAACAGTGATGCCTGAAGCAAAGAACAAACGTGCATGTGCAAGGAGTAAAATAAAACGATCAGTATAAGCTGAGTTCGGGATAGCCGTGAGTGCAGGACAACTGTGGAAAAAACTTTAAAATATGAAATCACGACTGAAGAAGAAAGCAGATGTCCATAAAACAGGAAATAGACGCGTTGTATTCAAAACATTGGAGGAAGATTTCCTAAGATTCATTTGAGGCGATTCGAACCCCTGAATCTTTCGAATGACAGGTGGCTATTTTATTTATAAGTTAATGACGTTCTATAATATAATTGGAAGGGAATACATATTTGTATATTTATTGCAAATAACTAAAACGTTGTATTTCTTCAACTTCACAGTCGCGTCTTCCTCAAAATTGATGTCTGTACAGACGAAATAAACTTGCAGACAGTTCATCTGTGTATTCCTAAATCTTCACCTACGCCAGTTTGAAACCCAGGGTCACCAACGTATACCGCAGAAACACTTTCATCCTCCAGTTAATATTTGACACAGCACCCCCACGATGATCCACTTCCTCCTCCAAAAATGGTTCGCAATCCACTCAACACTATCTTTATTGATCCTGTACACAGAACGATAGTCCTCTTCCTGTGATTATTTACGAACATTGTAAATTTTATGAGCGCGAATTGCCATAAACTCTCTCATGATAACTTTCTCGGTGTGCACTCTGCTGTGGTGAGCCAGCAACTACGGGGGCTCGCAGTTCACCGAGTGGCCACTCACTGTGGCGAGTCGGCACTATATTTTATTCACCTGGGAACCGGAGTATGCTCTCGCAGTCATACGCTGACGTCGGGCGCGCGTCAGTAGCCCTAAAATCACTAGCCCTAAAATTTTTCGCTCTCAAAACCGTCAGTATCCCTAATGTCACTAGCCCTAAAGTCAGTAGCCCTAAAGTCAGTAGCCCTAAAGTCACTAGACCTAAAGTCACTAGCTCTAAAGTCAGTAGCCCTAAAGTCACTAACCCTAAATTCAGTAGCCCTAAAGTCACTAGCCCTAAAGTCAGTAGCCCTAAAGTCACTAGCCATAAAGTCGCTAGCCGTAATTCGCGCCATTCAATTTTAAATGTTCGTGTATGATCGGAATAGAACGCAGGAAGTTACTACGACTTCTTACAGATGTCTCTCCTGTCCGGAACTCCAGTGATTCGGAGCCAAAAATATTTAATTTCACAAAATATTGTGATTTTATTTGTGATAGTAAGGTGTGATTTGAAGACAAACTTTTGCAGTTTAAAAGTATTTTTGTTGCATTGAAATATTTTTTTTTACGAAATCAATTACAAAATTAATAGAAAATTATAGTATTAGACAGTAGATGTTTTATAAGATATTGCCGCTGTTCAAATATCCCATTTAAAATACACATTTCTCTTCTCGTAAGCGTTAAATTGATTCAGTAATATCGCCTTGGGTAGTTGAAAACTTTGTTAATAATAACCGATATTATGTCTAAATGAAGTAAAGAAATTTAGCCGAATGTTATACACTGTGACATGCTACAAGAAAAAACTAAGTAGTTGTATATTAAATCGTAAATGTATACAAGTCTTAGCATGAAATCATCCTACTAGGCGGTTAAAAACAATGGTAAAGTAAATCCAAAATTAGAGATAAAATGTGATTATTAAATAAGATTCTAAAATGTAGCCATTTCAATTTTCTCATACAAGGAAATACTTTACAGCAAAGAAATTCTACTTGCACAATTATCGTGCGCTAAACGTCACATTGCCTGAAAATGAACAGTTGGCAATAAAACATCAGTTTCACTGAAAGAGCTAGTTTCGGCGTACACAATGCTTTGGTCCTACAACTATGCAACCCAACCTACATGTGTATGTGCACTAGATTGTATTCTAGGCGTCGTAATGTTACACACTTCGATTACATTCAAATTATATATAAAGACATTCTTGGGAATGTGAATAGGAATTTGGTCCAAAGAAACTCTGTCTGGAGTATGAGCATTACATTTCGTAATATCCTGTATGATCGTATTTTATTATTATTTTTGGTATTAGCAAAAATCTTGATGTAACACCAGATAAATAATAAATTGTGACAAATGTGTGTATTTAAATATTTAATTACTTACGACTGGCACATATACTTAAAGTGCTTTGATAGTATGCTGTGACTTGAACGAAAAGTGGGTGTATTCCTAGATTAATTTTATTTCCAGTTGATCTGCCTTGGCCGAATTATGTAAAACTTTTATCGCCTAACTTATGGTTTTCTAACCTTACATACCATATTGTAAATTTATTATAGTACCTTTCATATAATACTTAATTCAATTTTTATGTAGGTTTTTACATGCCTTTAAAAGGTCTAATAATTAATATTGACAATATTATAAACAGTGTTTGAAATAATAAAAAGAAACTTGTACTTAAAATAAACGAAAACATTTACCACAGCATTTAAGGAGGACTGAAATTTCAAATTATATTCCAGTACAAGTTCGCTATCTCACAGTTCTCTGTTGTCCGCTCTGCACTTAGATGGAACATGAAATTTGGTATCAGAAAGTTGTATATTAAACTGACCTTTAAATATGTATATCAAGTTTGAGTAACTAAAATTTTTAGGCTGTTTTTACCTCATGTATCAAAATTGAGTAACTTCAAGAGATAAACATATTGCATGTATTATTGACATTTTTTTAAACGGTTTTTTTTGTACTTCTCAAACATATCCACAAATAATTAATCGTTATTACAGTTTACTGAACTTTTCACAAGATAACTACTTTGCTGACAGGTAACTGGACTTAAAGTTTACACATTAAATAATTTATGTTTCTGGAGTAGCTGAGCATTGACTTCGTACACGAAATTTTATTTTTGTCTATCTTTAGACAGAATTTTTCTTTAATTTAAAACTTTTATCCAATTTACATTCATTTTAATATTCACCTACCAAAACTCGCTCCCTAAAAATATATTTATGTAATAAATTTAAAATTGCAAGGTTGTTCATAAAACTATTATGTTCCAAGAAAACAATGGTTATTTATGTATATTTAACACTCCAATGAAAACAAGTAATGCGATAAATTAAATCGTGTTGTGCTACCGATGGATATGCTTAACTGAAACCTCTATTCAGCTTACATAATTCTTACTTAAAAGAGTCGTCTGTATCCTCGCAGGTGCATGATAACCGTCAGGTAATTCAGTTTTGCTCACAGATGCAAGACACGATTTTTCGTCGAAAATGACTACAAATCCCTCTTTCTGCAGCTGTGAACCATTGACGCGACGCAAACATGTTACAAAATCTGTCGCTAACTACGCGCCGTCTGCAGAATGCGTTTAAAGACTCAATGGTGGATGTTATCGTTGAGCTTAAGTAACTTTTTTAGTCGGAACTGAATTAGTAGGCGTACAGTAAAAGCAATCCCATAACTCATAACCGTCTTTAACATTGTTAAATTATGCAAGTAGAGAAATGACAAGCTATAATTCTAAAACGAACACTTATTCTTATAAAGCAACGTAGTCAAACGATTCCGCCGTTTTGCATTTGAATTCGGCTATTTTATCTGTACAATTTACACGGAAGAGTAACACATGAAGTTAAGTGCTAAAAACTTTCAAGCGGATTAGTAGATACGACCTCGCATAGCGTAGTCGACAGCGTGCCTTCTTTGGCCACAGAAATTCGTATAAATATATTTATCACTGAAACAGCAATGAGTTACATGAAATTACTTTGTCACAAAGGAGTAAATGTTTGGCCGAAGTAATTGAGCCTAGAGTAATGAGTAAACTGAAATCATGTGATAGACCTATGCATTGGTTCTATCTCGCCGGTAATCCCGATTATTGTTATTTTTTTTAATGCATTATGAAAGTCAGCACATAATGATACACTACACAAGTATATGGGCTAGTATTTGGAGTAAAGTGTACATCAGGACTACTTTAATGAAGTATGGTCATAGTTAAGCAAATGTAATTGGCAATTCCAAAATGTAAACGCTGAGAATCTGGGCTCCTAGTCATGTGTCATGTTAGTTATAAAATGCCTAGGTACATATGTCTGAAGTTACTAAGGATATAATTCAGGCGTCACACAAAGTAGGAGCATATTTTAAAATTTTTGACAGAAACTAGAACTGTACATCGACACTCTTAATTCCACCCAACATGCTTAGTAAGTAGAAAAGTTGCCCGAACAGAAGTAAGTGTAGACAATTATTTGGAATTTGGATAAATTCGGAAAAATGTGGCCTGAATAATTTCAGATGATCATCATAAAAATGAGCGTGTAAAATAAAACGGGAACAATATACCTAACATAGCGTATTCACATATATTGGGATCCGGGTCAGTTTTCGTATACTGTAAAAACTTCCCAAATAGTTCTGGAAATATTTCAAGCCATACACAGTACGACATACTTACCATGCTTCAGGTTGTAGATAGAGCAAATAATCAGCTAAGTTACTATACACGTCTGGTAACATTAGTATATAGTTGACTGTTTACTAAAAATGAATGGAAACACTACCTTTGATGTACGGGAAACAATCTTACCATACCAACATTCGTAAACTCCATTGCATCGCTGTGCTAAATTTGCATATAAATTTTACAGTTTAGTTTAAATATCAACAGAGCACTGGATAATGAGTTTTCACTTTTCCCAACATAAGTGTTTACTAAGGAAGCAGAAACGCGAAGATCTAAAGCAAAATAAGTGCATAGAAATATGCTGCAAATGTGTCTACTAGAACGATACCCGCACGGGATATAATTAATGATGTCCTTGAATGTTTCATGCAATGGAACAGAATGACAAGCTGTATTATTGTGGACATACGCGATTGCAATATTATGTCGTCCCAGAAATGTTAGAAAGACACTAAGAAAGACAAACAACGAAATACGAAAAAAGAGAAAACAAGCCGAGTTGGCTATATTCAACACATCCATAAGCCAAAACTGCAGAACATGAACGATCCCATAAGAAATTAGTTAACAACAAGATTTTTGGGACGACGTAATATTGCAATGGCGTATGTCCACAATAATACAGCTTGTCTTATAGTTAACCATTGACGGTATGTCTTTTCGTTACTTTTCTTCATCCAAATCAAATAAGAGCCACAACACTTATCTCCCATATACAGCAAAAACTTAAATCCGAGCTGGAGAGCAGTGAAGTGTAACTAAGCCGTGTAGGTATCGGTACAGTGACTACTGTACAAAATCAATAACCAGAGAAACAAGTTCTTTATCTGCTAGTCGAACGTTTAAACTCACAGTACATCCACCACTTTCCCTCACCACCCAAAGTTGTATTGAGAGTTACTGAAAACAAAAATCAGTTGACAAGACCCATTTGTGACGATCTCGTTAGTAGCAAAGCAGCTCACAAACATTAAATAAATACATTTTCATCAGTAGTTTCGACAGCATACTTTAAAAATATCAGTTTTCAGTGTCATCCACATTATGGAGCATCTGTACTCGACAGATGAAGAAGCCGACACAGTGATACCAGATTCAAAATAGGTCCCTAAAGCAATATTAGTTGTATTAGATAACACTAATGTATTTGGCATCCTTACGCATTACTATTAAGGCCTCGCTCTTTATTTCGCCGTAGTTTCAAAAATATACTTTTTTTTAACGCAATTGAACACGTATATCAAAAATACATTCTTGCAGTTTTAACACTTACATTACATTGTTTGTATCGGAATTTTTCTGTTGAGATACATCGAACGAATTTTTAGTTTTTGGCCCCTGAAATATCACATATTTTGTTGTCAAAATAAGCCAAAATGAAGCAAAATAATTATTTGCTTGCAAACGGTTCATTATTATAGAAAAAACGCTCTGGAAAAATTGTGTATTGTATGACTGTACAAAGTCTCACATATTTTCACAGCATTATCTGCAAAAATATTGAATTATTTGCAATTGTTTGAAATAAATAAAAGACCATAGGCTTAAGGGTGTTCAAGTGAGGAAAATCATAATTTAATATTTTCTTAAAATGGTGTTAGTTTTGTAGACATTACTTGGGAGCACATTTTCCTCTTTAAAAACATTAGCTCTGCCAGTTTTCCCATAATGGCATTTCAATGTCAAATGTTGCATGTTTTATTTCACACACCCACCGAAAATTAATTTAACATATTGAAACGAAATAATCCACAGTGAAATTACATGTCACTGGCTAGGGTTTTAAGTATATAAAAACCCATTCAAACAATATTTTGTATCTTAAAAAAATTTCTGAAATTAGAAATGGTTTTGCTACTTATAGGAATGATTTTTAAATACACGAATACCTTGTATTTTATTTTTATATGCGTAATGCCCTAGCCCGTGACATGTACTTTCACTGCGTAATTTTTTTGTTTCATTCAGTTGATTGGTTTTCAAAGGGTGTATGAACTAAAAACATGCACAATTTCACTTTGAAATGCCATTATGGAAAAACTGGCTGAGCTAAAATTTATTTGTAAGAGGATAATTTACTCCCAAGTAACGTCTACAAAACTAACACTGTTTCCTACAAATATAAAATTATATTTTTCCCCACTTGAACACCTTTAACTGTCCGACCCCACCTGTGTGTTAAAGAGGGATCGATACCCGTCACCTTAGAACTATTAATTTTCCGTGTAAGTTCCTTATAAAGAGATTTATCTAAACTATCCGCCTGATATGGCACATATATTACTTTCTTAATCATTATCAGGTTGTTACATCTCCGCTACATTTCTTGATTTTTGACAAATAACCTACTGGAGGAAGGAAACAGATTTTTTCCGTGGATGGTGACAAATGTTATGTAAGCAAGCACTAGTATTCAAGCAATACCAACTTTATGTAACGGACGGAGCTATGTCATGTGCCTTGTCGATGCCTAAAACTAAAAAGAAAATACACAAGCTAATTTAAATGTTAGAGTGCCATTATTACAAAGTGGTGTATACTGACCACCACCCCCCCCCCTAACGGAATCACCGGTGCAAGAAAGAACCATCGTGGACATTGCACAATCTACTAGCTCAGAAATCTTAGGTAGTGTTGATATAGCCTATTCCACCAACGGGTTTATTTTTTTGACAGCTTGTTAATGTAATTTAAGAAACTAAATTAAATAAATAATTCATTGCAACAAAACAATGAATTAGCTTACTGAATAAGCGAATGAAAGAAACCCAACATTGAAAGCAAAGAAAACCCTCGA
Organism: Medauroidea extradentata; assembly: GCA_003012365.1. Taxonomy (NCBI): domain Eukaryota; kingdom Metazoa; phylum Arthropoda; class Insecta; order Phasmatodea; family Phasmatidae; genus Medauroidea; species Medauroidea extradentata. The sequence goes on from PNEQ01050939.1 coordinate 81,786, forward strand.
AACCAAGTGGTAATACACAAGAAACCAGGGGCCGCGATGGCTGAATAGTCAGAGCATTCCCTCCTCCTTTAAAGGTGATCCGGGTTCGATTCCAGGCGGGGTCAGTCTCCGGATTTTAGCGTGTGGGAATCGTGCCGGACGATGCCGCTGGTCCGGCCGAACCCACCACCCCGCTGAGATCCATTCTTTATCGTTCCCCTCCCCATTAGTGGTCATGGACCCAAACACCCCCATTAGTGGTCATGGGCCCAAACACAACATTATCACTTTACAATTACACCGCCCCCCCCTCTCTCCAGACAGCTTTTACCGCCTCAGTGGAATAACAGCTCAAGAACAAACTCCACACTTTCGATATAAAAACAAGCATTGTTATAAAAATATAAAGTTTGTTGAATATAGACGTCGTAAGTTATTGCTTCTGGAACTTTCTTCCAATGTCTGACTTTATTTGTTCAGGGAATGATTATTACGTCAAGGGATTCTATTTTCAAAGTATCCTTTTAAAATACGTTTCAAGTGATAGTAAATTTATTTCACGCAACAATCCGTAATGCACGAGGACGTTAGATTTCTCCTAAAAGCGACTTTGCGTTGTATCGTGCTTCAGATTGAGTTTTCGTGATCTTGCTTGTTGTGTGAGTATAATACTTCAACGTAGACTTTGCGACTATAAATGGTAGTGCTTCTTTGGTTAAATGCCGTTTCCTTGAATAAAATTAACGAACATTTATGTTTCCATAAGTTTTCTTTTATTATTTGAGGTCATTCAAATGAAAACATGTACGAAATAATAATGATTGTAATTCCGCATTGAACCATTTCAAATTATGTTTAATCGTAGTGCATGTCAGGGTTAAACTTTCGCATTTCGATACTGCTGATTTTACTGATTCAGTAATCTTAGTAACGTCAACTACTGTTTCTATTTTGCTGACGAGACCTATAAGACATTGTTAGGCGTTTACGCGCGCTCCTGGGTAGCGGCCTGTGCGAGGCTAGGAATACTGAAACCACTTAATTCTCTGGAGTTTAGGCAGACAAAATACCAGTAACATCATATATGTCATCAGATTCAAAATATAAGTCCTCTGAAAGGTCACTCATTATGACGTTGTATTAGAATATTTTTCCCTACTTTATTGTGCAACCTTTAAAATTAGCCAAAGAAAAAATAATATCCACTATAATATAACTGATTTTTCTTTTCGAAACGAATTTTTCTGACGATTCTCTGACATTGCATTGTACGTAAGTAAACATTTAAACGGATTGAAAAACTACATTTGCAGATAAAATGTGTGTTCAGGTTTGCGTTTAATTTCTTTTACAGGTTTAACATGTCTAATTGTTCCAAAACACTGCAATAACACAGACGAAATACTCACAGACTACTGATAACTGTTCTGTTCCTGCTGACAATCACTGACGGACAATTAGTGATCAAATTTATGTTATATAATTCTGCTATTGTAGGGTAAAATGGTAACTTTATGACTGCATATGAGGAGATGTTGTGCGGTAAGTTATGACTTACGTGGGCACAAATTGCTTTAAAATAAAAATTTTACATTTTTTTATTTTATCTATCTGTTACAGTATTATGAGTAGTAATAGTCTGATAACACATCTACACCTGCTTGAATGTGCAAAGTGTCTGAAATTTAAGTAGAATATACGCCATTTTGTCGTATAATATCATATTTACTTCTCGTAAAGTGCACTACACACGATTCAACAAACTTCGCGATATGTCTGCGTCTCACCAACGAGTCATAATCAAAATAAATGTATACGTAGTTAAAGAACGGTTTTGTATCAATATGAGAAAAATATTTAAATATTTTGTTCAGCAGCGATAGGGTGTACCACAATTCAATAAAACGTAATATTTGAACAAGATTAAAATAAAAATTAAGTGATTGACGATAAAATTAACTTTTTATAATAATAATAATAATAATAAACGTCTAGTCCTTCGTATCAGTTTAAAGTAAAATTTTTATCACTAGCTATTCGTAGAGATAGAAACATTATGGAAAGTTAGTAGAGATCACGCCACGTTTTTTTTTTTTTTTGTTTACATTGATGTTCGTCACTCAACGCCCAAATGGTTTACACCGCGGACATAACAAGCCCGCAGGGCAGCATAGACTAATGTTTCCTGGCGAACGAGATTAAAATATCTACAGCATGAGCGTGCCTCAAGTATGCTTTGCAACAGAGGCGTATCCAGAAATCTTTTCCGGGGGTAGGGGGAGGATGATGAGTGTTAGTTTTGTCACTAGTAGGAGGCTGTATCGTTCACAGGGCACAGAGAAAGAACAGTATAAGAAAGAAGTGTAGAAACTAGTTATGGCAATTTGCCCACGTATACACACATTTGCAGTAGATTAACATCATAGTCGTGTAAATTGCGTCATAGGATCATTTAAATATGTTACTTCTCATCTTGGTAAATTTGCATTGGTGTAGCTTTTCACCATCATGTTTTATTACATTAAGCGGGTAACACAGTATAATACATTTTTGAAACAACATATTTTATGAAAAATGTTTCAAGTCAAGTCCAAACATTGACCTACAATTTATACGATGGGCGGAGGCCTATATAATTGATATTTTTCAGTCATACAACGAAAATAACTGTTAAAATTGTAAATGATATAAAAAAATTAAATTTTTCGTTACTCAAATAACTATTTTACAGTATTATGACTGATAAAAG